>PVKA01018289.1:30882-44252 GCA_004027165.1 Ctenomys sociabilis
CAAGTAGTGCTTCCTCTGGACCTCTACTGCATTTATTTACTCTTATCAACCAGAGTTCAACAGTTACCTATCTTTTATTATATATGGGGCATTGTCCTGGGGCAGAAAGAAGAGAGAGAGAGAGAGAGAGAGAGAGAGAGAGAGAGAGAGAGAGAGAGAGAGAGAGAGAGGGAGAGAGAAAGAGAGAGAGAAAGGGAGAGAGAGAACAGAACAGATAACAGGGAGTTGCATCCCTGGATGCAAGGGAGGTCCTTGCATCCCTCATAAACTTGTCCAGATTTAGAAAAAAACAGAAGACAAGTCTGTACAGAAAATGAGAGGAAGGCAGGTCTGGGGAGGGCAAGGGCTGTCTGAGGAACGGGGTGTGAGTTTGCAGGAATAACAGGCATCTGTGTAGCCTGAGGAAGTGCTTTGTCCCCAGAGGATGGGATTCAGCTTTTCTATCGCTGAGGCAGTTAGATGGCAGCCCCTATTTAAGAAAGTATATATCTTCTGGCTGCCTTTTCCTCTCCTTCCACTCTGTAGAAAAGGCACAGAACATGTAGTTGTCTTATCTTACAACTACAACTTACCTGCTCACTTCTGAGTTCTGTTATAGACCCACAAGCCTGTTTGTAGTTCTAGGGGAGGCATTTTCCCCTTTTAGCCTAAGAGGATTCAATTTATGTGTTTAAGGTGTCTAATCGTAATGATGTTGACATTTTGGGTTAGAGAACTTTCTCTTTTGGGGGCACTCTTGTGAATAGAGGATGTTTAGTCACATTCTAGGACTCTAGCCACTACATGGCAGCGGCAGCCTCTTTCCCCTTCAGTTATGACAATCAAAAATGTCTGTGTCATTTCCAAACATCCTATGGGTAGTAAAATTAACACTGGTTCCCCAGCTGAGAACAACTGCTCTATGCAATATGGTGATGTGTTACAGGGACAGGAATGTCTCTACCTGGGGACAGGGGTGGGCGAGCCTTTATTAGTGTGATCACTGAAATTTGGAACTGAGGAATCTTAGCTCCAGAGTTTCCAGTAAAAGAGGTTAGACTGCCAAGCAACGCGCCCGGGCTGCATTTCTAATGACTCAGTAGCCAACATCTGTTTATGGTAATTGAGGACAGCTGTGATGCTGTGGTGACTGAATGCTCACCCTTTCCCCTGCCCCTTTAGGTACTTGAGCTGTCTGAAGCCAGGCTGTCACCTCTGCCATTTGCAGGAAGTTGCTGGCCATATCAGTACCTTTCATCGGAGTCAGATTGTTCCAGGCAGTGCCCTAGATTTGATACTAGCTCATGGTTTGAGACACATGAAGTATTCATTTCTTACAAGGAGCACAGGAAAAAAGTTGTGTATCATATTAGAAACACAAACTGATAACAACAACTGTGACTCAAACAACTCAGACAAATTTACCCTACAGGTGCTAAGTCCTGTTATAAGAACTTTACATTACTAATAGCAACTTTGTCATGCAAGTGCTATTCTATTCATCTGTTACAGCTTGGACATAGATAGTAAGAGCTGGAATTAGGGTATACGCCCAAGCAGTAGATTCCAGACCTTCCATCATTTCAGTGCAATGTAGACTCAATTTTCTAAATTCTATTTGAATTTATGTACATATATTTATTCAACTAAAATAAGATAAGGGCCAGAAAGCAGACATATCACAATATGTCACATGTACACACAAGATGGGTAAGGCAATGATCCTGAGAATCTTCAGCAGGTTTTTGAAACTAGCAGTTAATTGGCAGGATTCTCACCCTGACTAACTATACATGCTGATACCTGTGAACTAAGCAACTGCACTGAAGATAGCAATGTGTAATGGAAAGGTCAGGCATGGAATACCTGTCATTCTGATCTTCTAAATTCATACTGCTTGTCATGACATACCAATTATTGCCACACTGCCTCTCAAGTAAATGTTTTTTTTTTTTAAAGAAGGTAATAAATGAAAAAAAAAGAGACAAGAAAAAAAATACAGAAGTTAGTCTTGGAGGGACATGTTGTCATTTTGATCTCACACCATGTTGGATCATCACTGTCATGCCTTGGCAGAGTGCCATGCAGGCAGAAACCCATCAGACTGTAGCCCGGATGAGTAACTGCTGGTGGCACCGATGAAGGACACGATCTTGACGAGCAGGCTTGCAGACACACTGGGCCAACGGCAGCCCTTCCTGCCTGCTTTACAGATCACTCCATCCAAATGCCATTTGAGGTGTTGTCTGGGCTTCGAATATAGAAATAAAATGTCACCATAAAAAAGTCACATGTCTCTGAGAGAGAGTATCAGGAGTGATTTAGGAGGAGGACTTCTTTAAACTTCAATATATTTTCTAAATTTTTACATTATTTACTATTTTCATTGCAAGTTCTTGAAATAATGTGTTGGGGATGGGGTGGTACGAAGAGGAGAGGTGAACTAACCCTGAGGGGACTTAACTGACCTTATCAGATACAAAAGCTACATTTTTTGTTATATAGGTCTTGCTTTATCTTGGTCTTAACCATCCAGCAGAAAAGAATAAAAATGAGGTACATAAAATAAGGCCATAATAATAAGTTGAGCTGTAAATGGCTCTAGTCAACAACTTCTTCAGATAACTCACTATTATTGTGGACTTCTGGACTGTATTGGATTGTGTCACCGAATTCAGGCACCTTTAATGGTTTCATGACAAGGGAGTGCCCATCTTTGACAGGTCTAGACAAAAAAATGGGGATACAAAGGAAGAACCATGATGTATGTGTATAAACAGTACAGTTAGGATAAATATGCAGTACTTCTGCATAATTCTATGAGAAGCAAGATTTGCACTAATACTGGTTCGACAGGATATTATGTCAACTTCTAGTACTATGGACAACCACTAGGAAGATAAGGTAGAAAGCATTAATTATTGAAACTGTTCTATAATTCAGCTTTAAAAAATAAGTATATAGCTACATTCTCTTAATTCATTGATTAGAGACATCTAGTCTAATAGTGTCCGTAAGTAGAATATCATGCATGCACCTTGTATGACAACAAACCATTACAAAAACAATTTGCAATGTATTAATTATTGAATCTGTCCTGTTAATTTGATTTGAGACTGTCTGATTGCTATTTGTTCTTCAATAAAAATTAAAAAAAATATTAAACAAAACAAAAAAGAGAAATATTTGAGAAGTTGGATCCACCTTGCTTCTTCAGAGTGTGTCCTAGGAACAGAGATGACAACCTGACCACCTGGGGCTGACGTCCTTCATGGACGAGCCAATAGCTGCCTTGTAGAATGCATGTTGATTGACATCTTGCCTTCCCCTAGAGGACTGCAGACTTTTGGTGGAACTCTGGAATTTCTCTGAACCAACTTACAAAAAGAAAAAAAGCTTGCTTGCTATTGCAAAGCCATTTTCTCTGAGGGAAGCCCACGGCAGTCTGTGCTGAGCGGCACAATGCTCCTGATAGTGCTTGATCCAGCGGAGGCTGTATTGATGGCTGTTTGCAGGCTTCGGTTCCCAGAAGGACAGCAAAGACCTGCCCTTGGGCAGGGCTTGTTAGGGCACTGCAATGATTTCCTAACATGAGCAGAGAAATCCTGATATCCCCATGCTGCTTTCTCGTTGGGCAGAGCAGGGCTGACACCTCTCTTGGTCTCCTGTGGCAGCTTGCTTTGGAAGTTGGTACTAGAGTGTGGGACTATTCAGAAGCTAGCCACAGAGATCACTCTTTGCAGGTTACTGTGCTGGAGAAAAGCTGCCAGCGGGTGAGAATAGCACTTTGGTCTGAGGTCTGTTTGGAACTCTCCCACTACTTTTCCCTTTTCCGAGAAGTCTTGCCTCGTGTGGGGTTGAGGAACAACGATTATAGGGTTGGCTTTGCACAGAGTGGAAATTGAAGGGCAGATGGATTCTGCTCAGCCTCATCCTTCTCAGGGGGGTGGAATCTTCTGTAAGTAGTCATTTGATTTGGACTTGTGGCTTGGCCTTGTGGTGTCAGGGAAGAGATGAAACAGTCCACTTCCGCATCCCGTGCCCATCTCAGCTCCTTCGAAGGGATAGGAAGAAAGGAAATTGTGGCTTAGCCTTTTCCTAATGAAAAGCCGGAGTTCCCATAGCAGTAGGAAGTTGCTGGGAGGCGATAATATTTTTCAGAGGCACATTATTCCCATTAACATAAAACCCCAGTAGACCACCAGTGGCTCCAGGTTGACTGTGCCTTTAAACTCTGTCAACCTATTTTGTCCCTTACTCTTTCTGGGTAATTAGAACCACTGGGCTCACAGCCTTATTTTGGATAATTTCCCTGGCTTTCTCAGGTTAGTTCCTGCCTTGATACTGCCTCATTTGCGCCATTCAGAGCTTTAGGCCCTTATACAGTCAAGGCTCGAGCCTCCTTGTCTAAGCTCATTGGAAGCCCTGGGCTGGGACACATTTAGCTTCTCTGTTTTAAGCACTGAATTTTCCCTAGGATGTTGGGGCTGATCATGTAATTGCTCTACTGGGACATACACATGAACCAACTTTTTTATAAACCTCCAATTATGCTGTGACACATGTCTTTTCATTTTCTGATATACTGAGGACACAGTCTATAATTTCCTGGATAATTATAGATGTTAAAATTGACTTTTGCTTAAGCTTAGGTTTTAATGTGATTTAAGTTTTATCTCCAGCACCTTCATGGCCCCTACCTTGTCCAGGTTTGAGCCATCTCTCAAGGTCCATTGGTCTGTTCTGACTTTTTTTTCTCATCCCAGAACTCTGACAGGATTAGGTGTGGGTGGCAAGAGTCTTCATAAAAATGCTGTTTCGTTTCCCTCTTCTCTTTTTGTGGGATGCATTTTGCTGGGGTTGGAGATTTTGAGTGATCTGGGCATATGGTACAGACATATTCATTTTTTGGTAACTAGATGCATATTGTGGAGGGGTGGTGGGATTCATCATTTGAGACCTGGTGACTTTTGTGGCTATTTAGTGAGCAGCTAGCTTCCATTAGTCATGTCCATTGCTAAGCTTCCTCCAGAGAAGGAAGCCATGTCCTCCTAGCCACCAAGACTGGTTCCTTGTACCAGTCCCCTGTCCAGAAGTGTAGCTCCTCTCTTAGTGGCCACCAGAGCTCCTATGGTTTTACATGATAGATGCTGAGACAGTCTTTGCTGCAGTACACTACAACGAGGGGCTCCTATCCTTGGACAGTTGGCTCCACAGTTTCATACTGCCCTGATGAAATGGGCCTTCCTGGAAAGTACCACACATTAAGTAGGCACTATCACTGTGCTTAAGAGGGTCACCTATTATCAAGGGTATAGGTCACCTTCTCTCAATAGTTCTTTATGAGGTTTGCAGAAGACTGGATCCTTGCCTTGGAAAGCTCCTTTCAGGGAGTGGTATACCAGTGCCTCTGTCTGGCAGGAACTCCTCATCACTCCAGGGTTCCCTGAAGACCCCCTTCTTTCCTTAGAGAAGGTGATATCTCATCACAGATGCCATGTGTCAAGAGGAGGCCATGACAATGACCGCTGTGCTCCCTTCATATCTGTTTCACTCCAGTTCTGTCCTTTACGGACTGAAAAGGGACTGAGATTTATGGTGGTGGTGGAAGTGGAAGGTAGAAGGGAAGTTTTTAGGTGTAGTGATCTATGAGGGAGGTACATGGACCTAGTTTAGAATGTGGGGCTCATGGAGCCTCTTTATTTGCAGATTTGAGTTTTGATTGCCAATTCTGGGGCAATCAAAGATTGTAAAAATTGAACACCCTATTAGTTAAATTTCCTGAATGCTATTTAATGTTTCAGGTTCTGGGCCTAAAGCTGTACTGTTGAGGCTCTTTTTTAACACCTTATGCACAATGGGAATTTATTTCTTACAGTTGTGGAGGCCAGGAGCTCCTCGATCAGGTGGTGTCTTCCTGCTGTGTCTCTTTGTAGTGGGTGGGAAGAACTCTAGTCTCTTCCTCTCCTTGCACGAGGAGCTCATACTCTTCTTGGGTGCACTCCCTTAGTGACCTAACCACCTCCCCAGACCCCTTCCTCCTAATAGCATCTCCTTTGTTCTTGATGCATAAACAAGGGGAGAGGGCTGAAAACATTCATCCCATGGTGTCTTGCAACTTTCCTGATGGACAAAGTCAGGGTGAGAAAACTTCCCTCTCCTGGAAAGAGTGACAAGGATAATGAGGGAAATCAGATTCTGGGCTTGAAGAGTGCCAAGCATCACTCCAACTCATGTTTTCTAGGTGGAAAACTTGAGGGCCCTAGGACTGTTGGCCCAGGCAGCAGTCGGTGGAGCAGCAGCCCAGTCCACATCCACAGTGGGGGCTGGAGGCTGTGAGAACACTTGGCAAAGACACAATGATTGATTTATAACCTTCATGTGCTCAATATTCTTGTCTTTAAGCTGAAACAGATTCATTAATAAATATCATAAAGATACACTTTGGGTGCACCATGAACATGGGATGGGAAAGAATGCTATGGAATTAAGAATGAATCAGTCTTGACAGGTGTAATCATGGAAAGCTTTAGAAAGAAATGGCTTTTAAGGTACACTTAGGGAAATAAGATTAAATTTGTAAGAAATTTTAAGAAAAAGATATAGCACAATGAAGTTATACTTATTAGGAAATTGTGAAGACCTTGGTGACTTGTTTATTACAAGTCTTTTTTTTTTTTTTTGTATTTTAGGGAAGGGTCTAGAGTATGTTTAGGGTCTCAGTACTAGATCGGACTCATAGTGATCTACCTGTTTACAGTGTCCCAAGAGCTAGGATTAGAGGCACACTCTATCACACCCAGTCTCAATTACCATCTCAGCATGCCTTGGGGGTGGGGTTAGCATGGCAGGCCCAGGGATTGAACCCCTGCCCCTATGCCTACTTACAGGTGCTTTAATCCACTGAGCTATTTGGACAGCCATTAAAAGTCTTATAGAAGAGTGGAGGCAATAAGATTGAGCAGTGGCTGAGATCAGAACGTGGAGGTCACTGGATATCACAGAAGGAATTGACAAGAGCGAGCTCTTGAGTTTTAAATGGAAAAATGCTATGGTCTGAGAATTCCTTTTGAAAGATTATTATCCTGGCTTCAATATATAGGATGAACCAGTGTCTGATGGGTACCTGTGGTGATAAGACCGTATACCCACGGTAATGGTTCCATTGCTTTTGCAGAGTCTTGAATTACTAAGTTATAGCAAGGAAGAGGTTTTAGATGACACAGAATTCAAGTGCCAAAAGGCATTTGAACTTCTCATGAATTATTTCAGCGACTATTACTTGCATTTAATGGTTGTTGTGCATTAAATTCTCAGAGTAAATAAAAATTACATAATTCCTTTGCTCTAAAAATTATTGCCTAGTAGGAAATGATGAGCAAACTATTTTGCTCTGCAGATATGAGATGGGATTTGGGAGGAAAGCCAGCTGAGGCTAGAGGAGTAGAACTATGGGAATATGTTTAAAATTATAAGTAGCTCATGTTCATAGTCTTCCTGGAGGTTCATTTAGGTGGTCAGTGGTGAGATCAGGGACTTGTGTGACAGGTTCAATTTCATCTTTATTCTGTAAGGAATCAACTGTCTTTAAGGGAAACAGTAATAAGATACATTTAGAATTTCAAAAAAATTGTTCTGGTGACAATGTAGAAGAAAGTTTGGAGAGTCAGCAACTGATTATCTGCCTAGAGGCAAGAAGAACAAGTAAGGGAATAGAGCAATGATTCAGTAGAAGTTGAATTGGCCCTCAGATAAGTATGTTGGCTGAGGAAAAGGAAGATATAAAAACATTGAAGAATTGAGTTGGATGTGGCCCTAATTGGAATCAGAAGTATCAGGTTTATGGTTCAAGAGTGAGTGGATTACCAAAGAATGAAGGTCAAGCTCCATAGTTTAGTTTACCTCTAGCTCTTGTGGGCTAATTCTGTCTTGCAGTTATTTTAACATTACAGGAATGACCCTAACTTCTCCATTTCATGGAATCAAATGTATTCAATATGGAGGAAGAGCCTTATTGGCCAGTGCAACATTCCTGATGAATTCCTCTCTAGCTCAATGTAATGTGGTCACTCATGGTTGTGAGTGGTCCTTTCTCCTCAGATGCCACCACAGTCTAGCCATAGAAGCCAGGCTGGGCTTGCACAATTTTGTGGTTGATTCACACCAAATACATTTAGAAAAATTCAGTTGTTTTTCATGGACTTTGCTAGATTTAAATTATGGTAAAATATACATAACACCATTTTGATGATTGTAGTGTCTTCAGTTTAGCAACATTAAGAATAATTCACATTTTGGGCAACTATCACCACCATTGACTTTAAGAATTTTTTAATCTTCCCAAACTGAAACTGTATGCATTAAGTAGGAACTTCCCATTCTCACTCACCTCAGTCCATGGCAAAAACCATCAATCTTATTTTGTCGTGTCCACATTTGTTCCTATCCCCCTGAGCAATTCCATTTAGTGACTTCAAGAATTTCACTCCTCTAGATGCCTCATATAAATACAACCACACAATGTATGTCCTTTTGCCACAGGTTTATTTAACTGAGTATTGAGTCTTCAAGGTTCTTCTCTGCTGTCATAGAAATGCTGGAATTGCATTTGTTTTTAAGCCTGGGTGATATTCCAAACATGTCTTTAAAATACCCTTTTAGTATCTGTCTGCTGAGTGCAGAGGCTTTCATTTAAAACACTGCTGGCCTGAAGAGGGAGTGCCACTTGTTTACTGGGGGAGAGCCAGTAGGGAAGGACAAATCAAGTTGGTTAATAGTTGGATGTTGAAAGAGTGGGAGGCAGTCTGTAGTTAATTGGTCTATAACCTTACCATTGGAAACAGCAGGGTAATATAATAGGGCTTAAAATATGTGTGCAGCATGGACAGGAAGTCTCAGGTTGGACTGTGTGTTCTGAGCCACAACTTCACACAAGGCACCTCTTAGTTTTCACACTAAATCTTTCTGTATTCAAGGTGATTCCTTCTCATAGGGCAAAGGATAGAAAATCACCCAGTGCCAAGGACAGAATATACCAGTGGGCATCATTTCAGGGTATTAGCAGTCATATGTGGAATTTAAGTGGACTGTTGTTAATTGATGGGAATTCTTTAGCAAAAACATAGCAATTGCCACACAGGTAATAAACCTTGCAAATAGAATTCCATATCCTCCTGTAATTTTCTTCACCAGGAAATAAGATTTTGGCATCCTTGATCCTTAGATAAAAAGAGCTTAAGCGTGGTCCACAATGTGAATGACAAGAATAGCTCAGAGATGAGTCTGCTTCCTAGGGCTCATGGAAAAGTGCTGTTGCTCTGTGCTCTGCAGGATAACCAGGAGGAGTGAGCTTCACAGCTGACAGAACAAGGGTCCCTCTGGCACTATGGAGCAGTTTGTTCACTTGTTTTTCTACACAGTAACTTAGAAAATCCCTAGGGCAGGAGGCTTGTCTATTTTGTTTTTCGCTGTATTCTGATGCCAGGACCTTGTAGGCTATAAGGAAGCTGTCCATGAATATTTTTCACATAAATGAAACCTTAACATGTATCTACAGTCTAAAGAACTGGAAAGTGGAATCTAGAAAGCTGTCATGTTCAAAGGGGTCAGAGGCGGAGCTGGAGCGGAAGGCTTTAGAAAACTGGGATGAGGAAAGAGGTCAGAGAAGGCAGACAAAATGTGAATGACGAAGAAAAGACAAGCACTGAGGGAGACTGTGTAACATGGGGCAGGAAGGGGCCTGGTAAGGGTTTCAAAGAACAGAACACTTTGTGTGAATTCCAGCATTTCATCTTTTGTCTTCAACATGGTCCAATCAAGGAATCACTTTGTCTTATTCACTGAAAATTCCAGAGAAGAGCACCTCTCAGTCTTACACATCTTATGTCACTTGTCTTACACTGGATAGTTACATCACAAAGCTTTTGACCTTTACAAAACACAAGTGTAAGGAAACCAATATTTATGAAGTACTGACCAGAGCTCCTGCTAAGGATTCCCTGGCATTATAGTTCACCACTTTCAGTATCAAAACAGCCCTTCCTGGCATTATTAAGCAGTTACAATCTGTCAGGTACTGGCCAGTGTTGTCTACCTCATTTGTTCTTTTAATTCTCACTAGATTTCTATAGCCTAAAAATTATCTTTCAGTGATAAAGACCTTGAAGCAGGTGATGATGGTGGAATTTGAACTCTGGTTTGTCTAATTTTCAAGTCTGTGGAAATAGCCACATGTAACAATCCACTGGTGGGGCAGGTGGAAGCAGCAGAGCCAGGATGCCTGCCCAGATTTTGCTGTAGTCATGCACCTTCTGCAGTGTCCTGTAACTGTTTGCTTTCTAACAGATGACCAAGTTTGCCCCTAGCCCCTCGTCCCTGAGATTTTATTTCTTTCTTGATGACCACTGTCATGCTTTAGGCTTCAATTTTATGTGCCTAACTTAACTTTTTCCCCCACCCAATGAGAAACTGACTTAAAGGGTTGTTTTTCTTTAATTAGTTGCATGCTTTGGCTTATTTAGTGGTGCTCAGCTTTTCTGGCAGACTTGCTTTTGTAGTGCAAGAGTAGCTTAATGTCAGCTTGGTAACTTGATAAGTCTAGTGCCAGTTTTTAAGATAGGGAAGGAAACTTCTAAATTTGAGATGAAATATAGTACTTGGAGAATTAAGGCAAAA
Organism: Ctenomys sociabilis; assembly: GCA_004027165.1. NCBI lineage: Eukaryota > Metazoa > Chordata > Mammalia > Rodentia > Ctenomyidae > Ctenomys > Ctenomys sociabilis. The sequence continues at coordinate 41,536 of PVKA01018289.1, forward strand.
GGACTCATGAGTAGTCAGAGTTGGTATTGGGGGGGAAAAAGTGAAGGATATTTAATGCTTTAGTGAGTGTGTGATGAGACAGAAATAAGTAAATAATAAATTACTACTGGTTAAGGCAGGACTGCTCTGACTGATGTTTAGGGTCTGCTCCTCACTTAGCACCTTTACTGTTGCCTTGCATAGTTCTAGATAAGCTAAACTTCTCTTGGGTTAGTATTATTGTTTCAAGTGTAAACCATGTGCTTCAATTTCTACAAGATATCAGGAGCCCACTCAGCATGCCCAAGTGTAGCTATTTGTGGATAGAAAATTTGAATGGCTTTGAAGATAAGCAACCAATAAGGGGCCAAGATACAATGGATAAGGGTCCAACCTCTTTTATTCCAGAAGAATATTCTAGGAGGCTTTCAGTTCAGTAACCCACCCTTACGTTAACTCCCACTCTATTTCTTATCTCCCCTGTTCTCTGATTTCGGTGTCCTGGGATTATCTCTAAAATCATAACTTACACTATGTTCTTCCTTAGGCTTTGAGTTTTGCAGAATTCAAAATAAGATGCTTTTGTAGGCTGAAAGTAGAATTGTAGTGCAAAGGTAGCTAAACACAACAAGACGTGGGCCATTTTTCACACAAGGATAGAGACCTTACCACAACTTGACTATGATGACACCTTCTTTTGGATGTCTTGCTTCCAGAACTTTGAGGACGTATTTTTTTTTCTCTTTAAGCCGCCTGTTTTTGCTGTTTTGTTTGGCTGTCCAAGATGACTGATGCAGCTTCTTTTTTATTTGATAACCTCTGAAGTTGACACAACATCATAATGTTATTATTCTTTCATAGTTCAATGTCATGAGAATTGTTGACAGAGAATCATCCTTAGTAGTTGCCTATGCCATATTCTTGGGTAACTGTGCCTATGTTACTCCACATAGTAGAAGGGACTTTGTAGATAGGATTAAAGTTGTGAGCCTCAAGATAGGGAAGTGATTTTGGCTTATGTGGGAGAGACTAATGTCATCGTAAGTCTGGAAAACTGGAGAACTTTCTGGGTTTGTTCAGACAGTAATACAATGATTGAAAAATGTTCAAATTCTTTGAAGATGGAGGAAGGAAGCCATGGGATTCAGGTAGGTTTTAAAAGGCTGGGGAAAAGCCAGAACATGCATGCTTCCTAGGACTTTCAGAATGGAATGAAGCCTTGATGGTGGCTCAGAGAATCCTATGTTACTTCTCAACTACTTATTCTATGACTAAATTTATGTTGGCCTAAGTCTTTAAAGTTGTTATAGCACAATAAGAACCAATACATGATGTGGTAGATTGTAGAAAGGACCATGACTTCTTCCCTTCCCTTGATTCATTTTAACTAGGTAACATTGTAGCTTCTCATGTGCAAAGATGGAAGTTGGTTCACCATGTCTTGACTCTGGACTGGTCACTCTTCCCTTTCTGAGGGGGAGTGATTATTGAAGTGATCTGGTTCTTGTTCCTACATTGTAGGCTGAATGTGTGTCTGTGTCTGGTGGTGAAAAAAGGCATGGTTTATTCTTTTAATTGCTTTAGTTCTTGTGTCTCTGATGTAAAAGATAGAGTCATCCCCTGATGTACAGACCAGTGCTCCTCTATCTATCACTCCCAGCACAGAGATGGCTGGATCCACTGGGTCCAGTGGCCTGAACCTTGAATTCAGTGCTCTAATCATCTGGGACTCTGGCATGTCTATGTGGGGTTGGCTTTAATGTTGTTCAGGTATAGAAGAAAAGCAAACTAAACACACAACTGTTATAAGGATGGTATGTGATGGTTCCCAACAGGATTAGATCCTGTCAGACACATTGTCAATTAAAATTATTAAGTTAAGCAATCCTTTTAATACACCCAACATACCAAATATCATCACTTAACATAATACACTGTATTGTTTGTTTATCTTTTGATCATGTAGGTGGGATCTATGGCTTGCTACTGCTGCCAATCATCTAGAAAAAGTGCTATTCATATGTCACGTCAGTGTCTGAGGAGAAAAATGTAAATTAAAAATTTGAGATATGATTTCTACTAAATGAATAGTGAGTTTTCACCATTAGAATGCTGTGAAATCATAAATTGGACCCTCATCAAATAGGGCACTGAATATTTTGTGTTGATCTATTTTTTAAATTTTCTTCTCTGGGGTATATGAAAAGACTACATTTTTCTAACTCCATGTTAGAATGCCATGTGAAATATTTCAAAGCTAGGAAACACCTCCAAATCTCCAAATGTCTGTAGGTGAGTGTTTTGAAGGTGCTTGGATCATGGACAGCCTGTTGGACCAACTGAGGCATATCCATTGCCTTGTATACCAAGACTGCTTTGGGGCTCTGATGTACTTTACCAGAGTTGTTGAGTAGATCAAGAAACAGTACATGACCTGAAAAAACTGACATATTGACTACTTGGCACTCTACTGAGGAAGTTTACTACTCTTGCATTCAATATTTATTGTGTATCTCTTTTTTTTATTATGCATCTCTAACATGCCAGGTGCTTTGCTCCATATGTATGTAAAGCCATCAATACTGATTTTCTGTGACTCCATAGTAAAAGGAGTTTCACTATTCCAAACTGGATGTCATTGAAAAGCTGCCTTCGCATGCCTGTAATCCCAGCACTAGGGAGGCTGAGGCAGGAGGATTGTTGTGAGTTCGAGACCAGCCTGAGCTACAAAGTGAGCT
>PVKA01018290.1:0-10152 GCA_004027165.1 Ctenomys sociabilis
TTTAATCCACTGAGCTATTTGGCCAGCCCTGACTGGATAAGGAGATAAGGGCCTCAGTCCATATGAATGAGGGGAGCAATTCTGCCAGCAATCCATGAGATCTTTCAAATGGATAGTTCACTGGGTGAGTATCTGGATGAAACCACAGCTATCTGAGACCTAAATTTCAACAGGATGGGCCACTGAGTGGAGGAGCCACATTATGTAGTAACGTCCTAGCCCACAGGTGCCCACAGCAGCCTTGATGCAACAAACACTTGCTCCTCTAAGTTACTCAGTGTGATCTTTGTCCTGTGAGAGTGGCAACTGAGGGCGTTTCCTAACAATAGCAAATGAGGCATTCCTCGTAAAGTTCTTCCTTCTTGGGTTTTATGTTAGCCTTGGCTATGTCATGCTTACCAGAGTATATTCTTCCTCTTAGAAAATGAATATTTTCTAGGGCCGGGGAGATGGCTCAGTGGAATAAACTCTTCTCTGGCAAGTGCAAGGGCCTGAGTTCAATCTTTGGTTCTAAAAAAAAAAAAAAAAAGAATATTTTCTAAATATCTTCTGTAAGCCCCCTCCAGTCACCAGCTTCTGTACTCCTTTCAGGAAGTAAGCAAGGGCTGTTGGATCTTGATACTGAGAAGCTGCCTCTGCTCTCTCTCTCTCAAATACTGGTCAGTGTTCTTGAGAAGCACTCTTTGGGCTTTTCTGTTTTATGGGTTTCTACTGGAGTCCATCTCATTAATTTCCATTGTCACTTAGCTACTTAGGCTAAATCTTGTTTCATGTCTATGTCTCTGTCCATACACCAACCCACAGAGACAAATCCATGTTTTTTACTCAATGCTATGCTTTGCCACAAGCCTAAATAGAATTGTTTTCAATCTGAATTAACTTATAATAAGGGCTGCTACAACTTTTGTCACCTACCTTGTGTTGCTCAGTCTTTAGTTTTCTTAGAGATCTTGTCAAGAGCTTGAGAGTTCTCACTGTAAGTCAGTTTCCCTACTCAAGTTACATCTAAAATCTTTCACTGTATTTAATTCTTAACAATTTTTTAAATTTGGTGATGACAATGGAGGCTACGGTGCTCCTCATTATATTGACCCAATTCCACTAGGTATTTTTATGTAATCCACATTAATCAGTGTAAGGTATACTTGGAAACATATACAGTCATAATAAAAGCAATGTGAAATTCTTTAAATTTCAAAGAATGCTTGACCACCAAGTATACGTCTGGTTCATCTTTTTATTTAAAAAATCAAGAAAATATTAGAATTTGAGTCTTTACCAGGATTGATTATTCAGCATCTAAACATATATTAAATAATACTCTGCAATAAAATCTAAAAATGCTGATTCATTTACATACTTGGTTAGTATACTTTTGTGAAAATGTTTTTGAGTAGGTAATCATATCCTAAAACTATAAGAATACCTTCATATCAAGCTAATTTAATTACCACACACAATAAAATTATTGTCCAGATTTCTTAACCAGCAATTTACAGTTGTTTCTGCAGTAGGGAGTTACTCGTTTTCTGTGTTTTATGCACAAAAGTTCTCGAGTTTATTTAGAAGGGGCGACCCATCTGTTTTTACTTTCTTGACTTTAAACTATCAAAGAACCAGCCACTGTTGTATTGAAGGTTAAATTTCTGTCTTAACATGGGGTGTGGAGAATGAGAACCACGCATCATGATTAGCTGAGCATTTATCATGTGCCCTTGATTCAAAAGTCTTTTCACTGCATTATTGCTTTTAATAGAAGGAAACATTACTGTTCAGATTTCCAGATGTCAGACTGAAATACATGGTGATTTGATGTAAGTGGTACCACAAGTATGGCTTTTATTGTGTACTTTATGTCATGCCAAGTCATAGTTTTGGTTTAGGGCACTTTTCTACCCTGGCAGCAACATGAAATTTCACTCTACAATAAGTGGGTGTTCAGATTTCAAGAGTGATCATTTTCTTTGTGCAGATTATTCAAATAAATTAGGTTAATAGATACATCTTATCAAGTCACAAAATCAACATGGCATAGTTCAATTTATCCACTTTTAGCTTTTATCATAATTTACCTGTGAACAATGGGATAAAAAATTTAAAGTATAAACTGATACATTTTAATGAATTATCTCAATACAGATACTATTTTCCTAATTAGAGATTCCAAAGTCTACCTGTGTACCTGACTTTAGAAAAATACACCCATACCAAAATTGGGTTTTTGCTTATTTAATGAAGCCTAAAACTTTTGATTTGAACATCAAAAGTTGCTCAGAATCTGGAAGATAATTCCATCTTTCTTTGAAGGCCTGGTTGGATTATTGGCTGGAAAAAGGAAAGACATTTAATTAAAATATTATTGAGGAAGTCATGAGACACAAAACAAAGAGAACAGGAATAAAAAAAAAAAGTAGTCTACTTGTTCTGAAGCCCTAATTACTTCATTTGCTACAATTTTACTCATTGACAAGGTGAGAATTACTTGGTTCTGAATAAAATTCATTATATTTTAGTGACAAAGGGCAGGAAAATGTTATCTTGAAGAATAAGTAGAACTTTATGTACTAAAATGTCACAAAGGACTATGACTAAACCACAAACACGAGTCAAAAGATTTACCTCATTTTCTGAACTTTCCTAAGTTTAGAGACAGAATTTTATTTTATTTTATTTTATTTTTGACAGAACTGGGGATTGAACGCAGGCCCTTGTGCTTGCCAGGGAAGCAGTTATTCCACTGAGTCATCTCCCTGACCCCATCAAGAGACAGAATTTTAAAACAAAGGCTAGAGAGCTAACTAGGACACAGAAAGTTAATGTTAAGTATTCTCAAATCTTTGTTCATGTAAATAAAAGGGAAAGGTTCTTCAAAAGATAACATTACTAATTTAAGAACAGCACAGGACTGCAAAGAAAATGCCAATGCCATGGAAACCATGTGTATTTTTTGGAAGAGACTGAATGAAGGGAAACATCTCAAGGCAGAAAGGAAGGCTTGCATTATTTGCTTTGAAACCATTTGTCCTGGGCTATAAGAATCAGTTATGGTGATTGTCCAGTCCACACCTAGGGATGCAGATAATGGTAAATGTCCTTACAGTCTTGCTTTATCTTGGTCTTAATGATCCAGCAGAAAAGTATAAAAATGAGGTAAAATCCAATATGGTCCAGTAGTCCATAACAGTAGTGGGTTTTTCCATAGGACTGACAATGTCAGAAGTTGTTGACTTGAGCATTTTACAGCTCAGCATATTAATATGGCTTTACTTTTTATACCTCATTTGTATGTTTTTCTGCTGGATGGTTAAGACCAAGATAAAGCAAGAGCTATATAACAAGAAATGTAACTTTTGTATCTGACTAGGTCAGTCAAATCCCCTCAGGATTTAGAAAAGTATAAAAAGTAAAGCCATATTAATATGCTGAGCTGTAAAATGCTCAAGTCAACAACTTTTGACATTGTCAGTCCTATGGAAAACCCACTACTATTATGGACTACTGGACTATATTGGAATATTTTGCAGAATTCATGCACCTACAATATTTATTTTTTAAAATATAGTAATAACTAGAAGTGGGAAACACTGATGCGTCCCTTTTTGAGCTTTCTTTCTTCTTACCTACATTGGACTTTCTGGCCTGCAGCTGGACTGTGTAAGTGCATATTTAGTTATGTGAACATGGTAGCAGGGCTGTCATGATGGTATTCTTCTCATACTTACATGCTACACACAACAGTGGTTCCATCAAACATGCCTGTGCTCAGCCAGACAGCGTCTCTTGCTGCTATGAATAAGAAGGTCCTTTGAAGTCAATATGAAGCGTTTCTTCTCATCAATGTATTCATTTTTTATGAGTTTTGCTAACCATAGTCAACTGTTATCCCAAGTTATAAATGCATGTCTAGCAGTAGATAATACATAAGTTTCAAATGGTGTATTTTTAAGTAGGTTGGTGAAATCTCATGAGGGCTAGCATCCCACCTGGGACACAATTTTGCCTGTGTTCATTGTATCCACACCTTGTGAGCTACCCTCTCTATACATGTCTTGATGCAAGCTCGCTATCATGATGCCATCAGACTGTGTTCAAACGATCCCTGTTTTCTTAGTCGTGGCTTCATAGCACAAGAGCAATGATGCAAATGAAGCAAGAAGCAGGAAACAAGGAAGGGCAGGCTTACTCTGGTGGTAAACTGCATGGCATGAAAGAGCAAACCTAATATTTGTAAGACTGTGTACTATCTGTGGTTGCTATATTCAGTATGGGTCTGGGACAGAACTCTCAGAGATAAGAGAGAATTACTCTAACTCTGCACAAGGACTAAGTATACAATTCAGAAATACCTAGCACATTAATCAAGATATTTCAGTCTGACAGCATATAACACTATTTTATGTCTCTATTTAGTAATTCAAACTGCCATGTAACTTAATTTTCTATGTATGTGTGCATTGTCGCTCATACTCATACTATGAAGAGGATGTGTGTAAGCAGTACTTATACATAGCTCTTGGCTTAAGAAATACAGATGACTACAGTTTTATACAAAAATATGTGCATGCATGATCTATTGCTTATGCAGTATTAGTCAACATTATATCTGTTATTTTGACATGATGAGTGAATTGTACATTTATTACATGAAATAATAAGATTTCTGGTGCATTACCATGAAGAGTACAGGACAATGAAAAGGCTGAAATTTAGAAGCCAACTTTACAGTAGGAATTAGGGAAAGGAGTCTGAAGGGCAGCACAGGGTGCATGGGCTAGGTGGTTGGGGGTCTTTGCAGCAGCCAGGAAGGGAAGATTCAGCTTGAATTGATGACAAACAGAAGACGCAATGGTGAGAAGCCTTATTCCTGCCCTTTGTCTCCTTTCTATCTGAGAAAGGGCAGCTTTTATGATAGGTTAGCTTAAGACTTCATATTTTAAAGTTCCTTATTTTTGTTTTCTACTCTAGTTTTACAGTGTAGAAGAATGCTTTTCTTTCTCAGTGTACTGAATGGTTACTGTCATTGTGAATGGTGAAAAACTTGAAAGACATGCTGCACATATATATCTCAGAGCTAATCAACTATCATGAATTTTCAAAGCATATTTTTGCAGAGTGGTAAGTCTGCCTCTTAATATCCTAATGGTGAATTTGCAGTGTTTGTGTAACTGTAACTTTTTTTTTTTTTTTTTTTTTTTTTTGTCTTTTTGAGACAGGGTCTCACTATGCAGTTCAGGCTTGCCTTAAACTCACTTTGTAGCTCAGGCTGGTCTCGAACTCACAACAATCCTCCTGTCTCAGCCTCCTGAGTGCTGGGATTACAGGCCTGCGCCACCACGCCCGGCTGTGTAACTGTAACTTAAAATTGTAAGCCTTGATCAAATTTTTATAAATAAAATTACATCAGCATCAAGCTTATGTTGTTCAGTTTCCAAATGAATGTGTGTAGGATCTGAAAGCATGTATTTTTGTCCTTCAAAGAACATGAGTCTGCATGAATTCATTCTGAAAATCAGGCCTGCCCTTTAGGACTCAGGCTTGCAAATGGAACTCATCAGAAGACAGGGCAATGCCGCCCTGCTCTTCATGTGATTTCCCCAGAGCAATTACACCAATACGTGAAATCAGGGTGCTAACGCACTATTTCACACGAGCTCTGAGAACTCTTTCTGATACATGAAATAAAGCACCTGGCACACTTGAGGAGACCGATCTCTATGCAGCTGAACAGTAGGAAAAGATAAACATCATTAATTTTGCCTCATTAAAAAAATGTATCCCAATTAAGTTTTCTAATGCTCTTGAATTAATATTAAAATAAAGTTATAATGCAAAAGTTATAATACATCTTTAAACTTTTAAGTTCATCTTTATGTATCTTGTCATCTTGAGTATAAATCAAGCAAGTTTTAAGAATTGCATGGATTGGGAGCTTTATTCTGTTTATAAGTTTAATTATCATTTAAGAGCAGCTATAGAATATATTTGATTTTCTCTTTAAGTTCTTGTTATGGTTTGTGTATAGGTGTACTCCTAAAGCATGCAGTCTTGGGGCAGCTTCTGGAGTTTGTGATTGATTGCTGTGGGTGTGGATGCTGTACCTGCCCTGGGGCAGGTGATTTGCATTTCAGTGTAAGGAGGAGGTGAACTTCTTGTGTCCCTCTGGCAAGATGTCTGCTCCTGGATTAGCTGGGTGGTTTCGGCCCTTGTCTCTACAAGGGCTTCAGCTGCAGTTTCACCGCAGTCCTGGCATACAGGGTCTGAGGAGCTCCAGGGGCCGCAGGAGAGTGCAGAAACTGTCCCACACACTTGCAGGGCCTCAGCTTAGCTGGGTACGGAGGAGTCCCGAGAGCGTGGCAGAAGTTCTCACAGACAAGGTGTGCTTAGGATGGCTGAATCGGGCTTGGGCTGGCTCTGTAAGGAGGAAAGAGAAATTGGCTGCTTGAGCTGCTTCTACTCTTCCTTTTGTGCTCTTGCTCTTTGCCACAACATGAAAGGTTGCCCTCTGCCATGTCCCACTCTGCCTTGGAGCCAGCTGAATATGGACTGAAACCTCCAGTAACTGAGCTAAATAAACCTTTCCTTCCTTCATTCTGAGTGTTGGGTATTTGGCCCAGCAAAGTGAGAAAAGTAACTAAAACAGAATTTGGTACTGGAGGAGTGGGGTCACTGCTGTGGCTCAATCTGAGCTGTGGATTACAGGCTTTTGGGAATGGCTGATGGGAAGAGATAGGAAAGGTTCAGAGATGTTGCCTACTTGTGAAGAGCTGGAACAGCTTCAGCTCTTCTGTAGGGGAGATTCTGGTCAGAGCTCAGAAGACCAGAAGGTTGAAAGAAAGCTGGAAAGCTGGTCTACAAAGACAAGGTTGGGGTGGTTTCTGCTGGGAAGAAGGACTGTATTGGTTGTTGGACTCGATCATTTGTGTTATGATTTGGCAGAAAAATTGGCTGCATTTTGCGCATGTCAAGAGGCTTTGCCTGAGAGAGTTTAAGCATGGTAGTCTGAGTAATCTTTCTAAAGATATTTCAAAACAGCTAAATATTGGTGCAGTGGCCTGCTTATTGTTGGGGGCTTTTAGCCAGATTTATGTTGAGAATGAAGAGCAAGGAGCCCAGCAGCAGGCATGCTGACATATGTGCACTGATGTGGTACCTTCCTTTCCAGGTATATGTGCACCGTGGCCACACTATTTGTCATAACTAGATCTTGGAAACAACGCAAATGTCCTGTCAGTGTGCAAAGCTGTGAGTGAGAAGGCTATTCTGAGAAAACGCCAGAAGTGTGGAAAAGCCAGAAATTGGATCATCTAAGGCAAACTGCAAGGGGGGAACAAAGCTGGTCTGACAGAGAAGCCATGGGAGCTAGCATCATGAGTGCTGTAGCGGGGGAGCCAGGAGGGGCCTCCGAAGCTCACAACTCAGCACAGATTGCTTCAGATGTCCCAGGTGGACCTGCAGGACTTAATATTCACCCTGCTGTATTTTGGACTTGTGTTGGTCTCATTGCTTGGTATCCTGCTGTGTGTACGTTTTGGAGTGGTAATGTTTGTTTTGTGCCACTGAATATTGCAAGTGTTTAAGTTTTCATTTGTGCAGGGGCTCACAGTTGAGAGCTTGCCTTGGATCTTGGAGGAGACTTGGAACTTGGACTTTTCAGCAGTGCTGAAACTGTTAGGACTTTCACAACTCTAAGACATGGACTAGAATGTCTTTTTCATAAAATGTTGTGCATGAATCTTAGGGGGTCCAGGGACGGAATGTCATGGCTTGTGTGTAGTTGTCCCCCCAAAGCTTCATGCAGCCTTGGTGTGGCTTCTGGAGTTTGTGATTGATTATTGTTGGTATGGATGCTGCACCAGCCCTGGGGCAGGTGACTTGCATCTCAGTGTAAGCGGAAAGACGTTATCTACTTGAGCTGCTGCTGCTCCTCCTTTTGAGCTCTTGCTCTTTGCTGTTACCACCAGGAAAAGTTGATTTCTGTTGTGTACTGCTCTGGCTTGGAGCCAGCTGAATATGGACGGAAATGTCCAATAACTGTGAGCTAAATAAACCTTTCTTTCCTTCAATTTGGGTGTCAGAGTCCCGGCAATGAAAGAAGAGTAACTAAGACAGTTCTCTAGTTCAATGAATGGTCAAATTTCCTTAATATTTCAATGTCTTAAAATGTAGCCAATGAAACCTATATTTGGTAAAATTTTAGTCATCTTTAATATTAGACACTGTGATATCCTACATGGTGAATTTGTATGTAGTATTTGTAGGGCTGTATCTTAAAATTACATGCCTTGGTCAAATTTTGAAGTGTATGTTTTGAATTTGACTTAAATTGAAATTTCGCTTTTCACTAGGTTGATTTCAGCTAAAATTTTGAATTACAAAGCAGGCATGGAACTATTTGCCTGTAATCCCTACATTCTGGGAGGCTGAGGCAGGCAAATCATAGAACCTGTCTGATCTTTATATCTATGTCTATATCCATATCTATATCTATCTATCTCTATATCCATATCAGTGTCTACACCTATATATCTATGTCTGTCTATAAATTTCTAAGGGAAATTTTCTAAGTCTCTATTTGGGAATATAGCTCAGTGTGAAGAAGGTGAATTTTAATCACAATATTGTCAAAAACTCTGAATGATTAAAGTAACAAATTTGTACCAATTTCTAAATGCCTGAAAATCAGCACTGTGATTTTCATTCTCTTCAGTACTATGTTCAACACTTAAGCTTCCCAGAATGTGCTGGCAGCTGATTCCTGATTCACTGGATTCACAAGTCTTGGCTGAGGTGAGGCCTGGTGCAGACTGGTGCAGACTTAGCACTTTCTCTGAGGCATTGAAAGCCTCAGAGAGTTGAGTTCCATGAGTTTCCACACTGATAACTCAGTGAGACCTCACCTGCCTCAGACATTTTAGCTGTGTGACCATCTACAGCCACACAACACACTACATCCCTGTGTCTTTCCATTGGATTTATAATTCTTTGTTTCTTATGTCTTATGTCTATTTCCCAAATTGTAAGCACATTTGAAGGTGGCAAAATCCAAACTATAGAATTACAAGAAGGACCACGGGGCACACGTGAATAATCAAGTATGTTTTCATTTGTGCATCTTTCATGATTTTACAAGATCTTCTTATCACCACTTGTAATATCTACTTACAAAAAGAAACACCCAAGATACAAAACAGGAAATCTAAAGGCATCATGTAAGAGATAGTTATGCTATTGATGAAATGTCAGGTACACTTGGAGTGCAGGAATGTAATCTCCAATCTCTGTGAGCTGCCTGACTCCAAGTTCCATGCTTCCCTTTGTTCAGACGTGCTTTATCAATATTTCACTGCCCTTGACCTCCAATCTGGTTTTCTAGCAGAAAACCCCTCCCCAAAGCCCCAGTATGCTTCAGTTGCCTAAATAACAGTTCCTGTTACAGTTCCTGTTACTTCTGCTTCTTAGAAACAGCTGGTTGGTGTGATGCATCTTGTAAGAACCAATCGATGACAGTCAAGTAGTTTGCTTGCTGCTTGCAAACTGCTAAAATCTTCCCTCTTTGAGCCTGTGAGGCCTTTGACATTTTTATAGGGATTGCTTCCCTGTGAGCACTGGTGTGACAGTAGAAGTCTGTCTCCAATCCCAGGTGTTATTTTGGTGTTTCTGCAGCTGCAGCAGTTCTTTCCTGCACACCTCTGTAGCTGCAGGGAAATGACTCAAAAACAGGGGCAAAGTCCAGGACATGTGCTTCCAGGCACCCAGATTTGCTTTCAAGAGATCATGCAAGGTGGAAGGAAGTCTTTCCAGTTAAGAACCTCTCAAAGGGGAGAAGACAAAGTAATAAAGGTAGTTTATTTTTATTTTTATTTTTTATTTATTTATTTTTTTTTTTTTGTCTTTTTGAGACAGGGTCTCACTATGCAGTTCAGGCTGGCCTTAAGCTCACTTTGTAGCTCAGGCTGGTCTCGAACTCACAACAATCCTCCTACCTCAGCCTCCCAAGTGCTGGGATTACAGGCCTGCGCCACCATGCCCGGCTAGGGTAGTTTATTTTTAAAGTGTGATTTGCACTCTGGCTAGGGACCCTAGTAATAGAACAACAATCTAGGATTGTCCTTGAAAGTCACATTGTGTTGTTATATAAAGAATTCCTTTCAC
>PVKA01018290.1:10252-44188 GCA_004027165.1 Ctenomys sociabilis
AACTTATCAAGGATAACTTATTCTTGGTTAAAGGACTTAGTACAGTATTAGGAAAGGAGATTTCATAAGATATTTCAAATATTCAGCCACAGCATAAAGAGATAAGATCATGAAAAACCTTTAAAACAGATAAAGATATTCAAAGTCTTGAGATGCAGAATGAGTAGCTCCACCATGGAGGCACACCAGGTTTGTTCACCTTCCTATCTTCATTCTTGAGGCTAAAATCGATGGGCTTCTTGGTGCACTTGGTAGGGAGTTGTTAAATCCTTCCGTAACAGTAGAATTAAACAGCATGAAGCCACAATTGCCTGATGGCTTCAGCTTTCCTAGCTATAAATAATGATCAATGACTTTGGACAGAATTTTAATAGGTTAATAAGATGAATCCTTCTTACTGTGGAATGAAACTTTGTGTACTTTTAGTGAGGGGTGTTCTCAGTTGCTCATTTGCCTAACAAAGGTCATAGTCACACAATTGTTAGCTCAGCCTTGAACAAAGTAGTGATACTATAAATGGATCATTTTCCAAAAACCTTCTCTTGGTGGAAAAGTGCATACAATAATCAAATTAGAATATGAATGAGGACAAGTTCAGATATCTGATGACAATTGATGGGGAGTCCTCACTGTGGAAAGAGAAGAGAGACATTCTAGCTGAGATCTACATAGCAAAATGAGTCATTTCAAAGTTTTCAGAATGACAGAAAAATATAACTTCCTCTATTGTGAATTCATAGGAAATGCCTTCATTTGTACAAATATACACTAGCACATATCACTTAAGTATGATAACAGTTAGACTGAATAAATATTTTCAATGAGAATTTGTCCTACATGCTTCCATTTTAGCATTTTCCCTTTACTTCTGGTAATTAATATTATGCCTGTTCATTGAATAATGAAAGATATTAAGTTGCAATTAATATATAATTGTGAGATATGCATCTTTCTCTGTCACTATTCAACATTTGTAGGCATTAAAACCACCAAAGTAGCCAGGCGTGATGGCACATGCCTGTAATCCCAGCACTCGGGAGGCTGAGGCAGGAGGATTGTTGCGAGTTCGAGATCAGCCTGAGCTACAAAGTGAGCTTAAGGCCAGTGTGAAATGCATAGTGAGACCCTGTCTCAAAAAGACAAAAAAAAAAAAAAAAAAAAAAAAAAAAAAAAAAAAAAAGAAAGAAAGAAAGAAAGAAAAAATAAAACCACCAAAGAAAGGCAAGAACAATAGGTAAAAAGCACAAGTACTGGAAAAAAGAAAAAACATGTAATGCTTAAGCAAATGAAATACTCAGACATAATATTTAACCACTCTTTAAATTAATTTATAAGTGCATTATAAATGAAGGGAAAACTCTAAAATATAGTAAATACTGTCTTTTGGGAGATAGAGAAAAGATATGACATTGGTTTAAATTCATTTTCTAAGATTATAAATAGTTTCTACTTGAATTGGTACCTTTTAGTAGCATAAATGAAATATGTTTGTCTGTTTTTCATTACTATAATGAAATGTCAGGTGCTATGTACATTCACAAAGAGAAAAGATTTTCGGCTCATGGTACTGGTGATACACGATCCAGAGGATTGATCTGGTTATGTTCTTCTTTTATTGGCAGGGTCCTGATGCAGCACAGGAAACCATATGGAGAGAGAAAGGGAGGGAGGGAGGGAGGGAGAAAGAGAGAGAGAGAGAGACAGAGAGACAGAGAGTGAGCGAGCTAGCCATTCTTCTTAGAAGGCTTCCTGTATTCAATTATATGGAGTATACCCTAAATATCTTATTTAATTCTAATCACCTGTTAAATACCCCATTCATAAACAGTTTTTAAGATGAAATGAAGAAAAGTTTTAACTCCCAAAACATGGGGAGACACTCAAATCAAATTCAAAGCATGGTATAGAAGATATTTGGTTGGATTTGATTTAATGCAACTTGCACTTAATGTACACTACTTGAAGAAAATATGAATTCTAGACATCTCTAAGTGGCTGAAACTGTCTCACTGATATTTGTCTCAATAAAATAAAAAAGAGACAGAGGGTCTGAAGTACGAGCAGGCCTGGCAGCATAGTGACTCCTTATCTCAAAATTTGAGAAAAATCACAAAAACTTCTTTAAAAGAATAAGAGTATGGTTTACTGGTGGAATGCTTGCCCAACTTGTGCAAGGCTCTAGATTCAGGGTTCAATTCCCAACACTAGAATGAATAAATGATGCAAGCCTTTTCTTGTCAGACTCTGCTTTGTATTAGTATTCACCCCACAAAGACTTTCTGGCCTTGGGCCTTTGGCTGAGAGTTAAATTGTTGGTTTCCTTGGCTCAGCTGTGGATTGGGCTCCCCTTGCTCATTTTCCTATGCTACGTGTCTCATTAAGATGTTCCTCATCCTCCATAATGCAGTAGAGTAATTCCCAATAAATTTCTGCTTTTCTTTGTTCCTACATTGCCTCCCCTCTGCTTCTCCTCTTCCTCCTCCTCTTCTTTCTCCTATACCCTTTCCTTCTTGGTCATGGTCCATGTTTTCTTCCTGCCTATTCCCATTGTCCTCCTTCTCCTTTTCTCTTTCTCTTTCTCTCTGTCTCTGTCTCTCTTCCTCTCTCCATCTCTACTTAGAGCACAGGTATATGAGGTATGGTTTTCTATCTTATCTGTATATCCATCCATCCATCTATCCGTCTGTCCATCTACCTATCTATATGGATTTCTCTGAAGAACACCAACTATGTACACCACAGTCACTCTAAAAGAATAGTTTTGGAAGTAGAATTTCAGATGTTCTATCTATTCCATAAGTCACTCTTTAAGCATAACCTCATAATCTCATGTGTCTTTCTTCATGTCATTCACTGTTCTCTGCCATTGCTTTAAGAGTGAATTTACATAATTATGCACCCCCTCAGCTGTAGTTTGTGATCTAATCACAGGAAGTTATTTGAGTTTCTATTTTTCAATTTTCTCAAAGATCATATAACTCTAACACCATCTTATGCATAGGACAAAAGTTAATCAACATTATACAGTTTACATTTTAAGATATCTTGATTTAATTTTCTTCTACAATAGCATTAAGAAAGACTTACTGTTTATTTGAAGCATTTTTGCTCTACAACAGTAATACCATGTATTACTTGTGTATCAATCTATTTTTAGTATCTAAAATTGTGTATGATTTATACAAGGTATAAAAAACTTGTTGCATTCAGAAAATCTTACTCTTACTTTAACTTATATTAATTCAACAGAGCAAAAATAGTTACAACAACTAAAATGCAATGCTCTTTCAAGATTTAAAAAGAAAGACATAGAAAAAGATAATTAAATCTCTGGAAAAGAGTTGCCAAAAGTGACTTTAAATAATTATCTGTGGCAGATACTGTTGGTTGCTTAATCAATACCAATCAATACCCATTCTTCTTTCTTGTTTGCTAACTGAATGTAGATTTTGTTTGAGTCAGCACCATGCAGCTAGAGGCAATCATGTTTTATACTCTAGGCCATGACCAGGGGTAGAGGGCTATGTCATCTCCAGCAAGGTAGATCTCTTATTGCAGTACAGAAATAGGCTCAACTAGACCTCCACTTTTACATCTTGTCTCGCCCTTTGCTTTCCCTTCATTACATTTGCTCATATCACAGATGAAATTAAAACAATAAAAAGCACTAAGGCTGAGAGGTGTTGACTACATGCAGTGGATCACCAGAGGGTTCCCCAAGATGTTGGTTCCCCTATCAATATATTGCATTCTCCCTGAAGTGCTTATCTTCTGAGTCCCGGTTCTCAGGCAGAAACTAATAATTCCTCCCTGGTTATTGTGCCTGTGAACTCCGGACTTAGTACTGAGCAAAACAGGGTGCACTGAATAGAGTACATACTCTAAGCATTTCTAAGCGAACTTCCATGATACTATTCATATTCTATCTGTGTATTATGAGGTAGCAAGTCTTTCAGGATGAAATTTTCCCAAAAGAAACTGCAACTAAAACAAATAATTTCCCACCAGTAGAAAAGAATGATCACATCTGAAAGGTTGTTATTTTCTAATTTTAATGATGTAAACCATATTCCTGGATAATTATTTGTAATTTTATCTTACTACATTATATGCTACATTTATAAAAATACTCATACATTTCAATTTTGAGTGAGACAAATCAAGAAAATGAACTACAATAGTAGTTTGTACCTTCAGAGTACATTTAAGTTTCAAAGGACAGATAAAATAGTTGTATTCAAATTTCATTTTTCTCTAAGAGTACAATAGGCACTGGTAGTGGGAATGAACCTATTCAAAAGGAGAGTTATTGAGCTGAGGAGGACAGAAGAGGGAGGGGGAGAAAGAGATTTGTATTTGTATGTAAGCAGGATGGACTGGACAACTGTACTGTGTATTTCTGCTTGCCTATGGAAAGGAGCAATTAATGCTTTCATTTGTTTCATCTCCTTTTTTCAATTGTTTCTCCTTTTGTCTTCTTAATTTCTTATACATTTCTTTCTTTTTCCAATTTTACATGCATATATATCTGGCAGTATGAATAACTGGTTGGAAGATAGCACTATGCATTACAACAAATACTGTAGAATTCATATAACTTTGTTAAGTGAAAATCTGTATCATTTGTAATTTTTTCTGTTTTAATTATAATTTGTAGTCTCCTTAAAAATAAAAAGATATTTGAAAACACAGCCCCCAAAATAGCTGTATTCAAAAGACTCCAATGAGAGAAAGCTGGTGAGCATATCAAAAGATTCATTTTGGCTGAAATGCAATTTGACTCTTCTCACAGATATTTCTAGGGCTCCTCCTTACCCAAGTCCTATATCTTTTAGGTTATAGAATAATTATAAACCCAGACATTTTGTTCTTTTCAGTGTTCACTGCTTAGTTCTGGCTGATCAGGGGTTTTTTGTTTGTTTGCTTGTTTTGTTTTGTTGTTGGCTAGTCAGTTATGGGCAGAACTGGTACAGGTCTTCTCTGGTGTGAAGCACCTAACTTCTCCTGTGTGATCCTGGGGCATCATTGTTCTTTGCGCATCATTAGGAAATTTTCTATAGCTTGGATATGGTATGTCTGCTTATGGCCCATGGATTATGACTTGGTTCTCAGTTTGGTGATATTAGGAGGTGGTAAGATCTTGAGGACGCAGAGACAAGTTGGAAAACCTTTTTGATTGACAGTGTACTATGCAGGGACTATTAGAACTGGGACCCCAGCCCCTTCTGCCTGTTTATGCTTCCACAATAAAATGGACAGACTCAATCTGTCATGTGTTCCCACCATGATGTACTGCAGTACCATTCACCCAAAACAGTAAGAAAAAGTAACTATGCATTGACCTGCCAAAACTTTGAGCCAATATAAATCTTCCCTTTATGGGTTGTTTATCTCAGGTATCTTTTTCACAGCAGCAAAAAGCTAAGTAAAGATTCTATTGAAAAAAAATATGCCTGGAACCCAAAGGATTGTCCAGAATAATAAAATTTAGTTTAAAATTACAGCAACTAAAGCAAGTCAGGGGATTGGACAAAGGAATAAAATTCTGTGTCCTTCCACCATGGAAAGAACCAAGACCAGCAGAGGCTCTGGCTCAGTGTGAGAAAAATATGAAATATCTAATGGCAGAAGGAAGTAATAGGTGTGAAGTAGCACTGCTTGGCCAGATATAGATAAGAAGGTTTTGCGTATTTTTGGATTGTTACTTGTGCATTACATTTGCTATGAAACACGCATTTTATACCCTCTTTCTTTTCATTTTTATTCCATTTCAATGATTTTGAGGAGTTGAAGACCAACTCCTCAAACTGGTCTTTAAGTAATAGAATAATCTTTGAGATAGTGACTAAAATTTGAGAGGTATTTAACACATCCATCTATATCAAGCATCAGGTTCAGGAGATAGCTCAGTGGTCTAAGCACCTTCAGGACAAGTATAAGGACCAAGGTTTGATTCCCAGTACCATATGCCATGCCATCAAAACTGGGCATGGTGGCACACACCTATAATCCCGGTGCTGAGGAGGCAGAACCAGGAGAATTACTACAAGTCTGAGCTGTGTAGTGAAACCCCATACCAAATAAATAAATAAATAAATAAATAAATAAATAAATAAATATTTAGTCCTGTGCTTCTCCAAATTTGTGACAATAATAGGCAGCTGCATTTTTTTTTTAACCATGTAATAGAGGTATCTTGATTGTACACAACTGTTTGGGCAGATATAACAATGGTTTGGAGTATCCTGTTTGAAAACTTATGGTGACCAGAGTTCTTTCCAAATTTGCTGTTCTTTCCCTGCCCTGAAATAATAAACCCATACTGCTTGTTTTTACTTGATGGGAAGCATCATGTTAAACTTGGTAGCTGAAAGCACCTCAAGAACTTTCAGTAAGAAAGCAATGCTGTATTTTCCCTTATGTGCATCTGATTGGCTCTTCTTTATCATGGCTTCCAGAGGAAAAGGTGTGGGGACTGTGCAGTCATGGGTGCTTTGATCTGGTCCTGTGTGGACAAGCCACACCCCATGGGGAGCTCATCTCCTTCCCTGCCTCTCAGCTCCCTCATTGCCACAGACCACACTCCAGGCCCCGCCTCACCTGAAGGCCGGCTAGCTTTGCCCTGATCTTCTGTGTGCCTGCTTGCCACTATCTCAGGCCACATGCTTGCTGCTCTTCCTCACACTCAGCAAAAAACAATTATCTTAGCTAGTAAGTGAAATCCTTGTGTTAAAGACTTTTTTTTTCAGGTCGGCAATGATGGGACTTGCAACAACTATTAGAGAGGAGGTGCATTGAGAGGCTTGAGGTCCTCGGGACATGGCCTTGAAGAAGAATATGGCCACCTGTCTCTCCTTAATTGTCTCTTTTTCCTGACTGAAGAAAATTGGCTCCTTTTGCCACATGCTCCCACTGCGTTGTGAGGGCTCACCACTGTCCCAAAAGTTGTTACACTGGCCAACTTTTCGCGGACTGAGATCATCAAAACCATAAGGAAGATTTTCCCCTCTTTTGTGTAGCTTATTTCATAGATTTTGTTATGAACAAAAGATTTTGTTAGTAACAGAAAGCTGACTAGAAGATATAGTCAGTCTAGTGATGAGCTTGACAGTGAAAAATAACCAAGTTAGCACTAAAGATTTAAACCTGCATAGGACACTTTGTGGAAACTTGACATGGGAAAGAAAGACACAGAGATCACTCATAGGACAGAAAGATTCACAAATAGATTTCCAATAGAATGTGATGATTGCTGTGATGGGAGAAGGCTCTAGAGGCCACAAACACATAAAGAACGGGGTGCTTAGCCAGCCTGGACCACAGAAAGAGGCAGTGACTGAGCAAAATTTTAAAGGATGTGTGCAGGTGACTTAAAAGGATGAGGAAATTTGGGTATCAAACATAAAGAAAAATGAAAAAATAAAGTGCCAGCTTATTCACTCGTCTTCTGATTTGCAGTAGTACAACTTCTGAGAATTTTCCTTAATATTGGAGCAAAAGATATATCCTCTTATGGTTTTATGTTTTCAACAGTTAATATTTATTTATTTATTTATTTATTTATTAATGGAACCAGGGATTGAACTCAGGTCCTTGAGCTTGCCAGGTAAGCATTTATTCTACTGAGCCATCTCCCCAGTCTTATACTTGATTTTTAAACATATACAAAATATGAAAATAGTAGTACTAACCTGATTTGCCCAGCACCATGCTTCATAGATTGTTTTTAAAGTCTATTTTAAAAGTATTTTTTTGTCCAAGATATCCCACCTACTATCTCTCTGTCTATGTGTGAGCTCTAGGTTTTTTGAAAGATATTTTAAACTCCAGAAATGATAGCCTTTATTCTTGGTGTACAGACTACTACAGATATGCCTCTGGATATGTTCTGTAAGCTTATTACCTAAATAGTCTATTATGTGTAAGGTTCCCAATTTGCAATCATTCAACTGAAAAACAATTTGGTATGGTGAAACAGTGACATGTACTCTTCAGGAACTATACTCCCAGATCTGCATTTTGATGTTTTCCCAGCTTAATAACATGGAGTATGGTCCTCACTCACAGTGCTGTGCCCCAGCACAAAGCTCCTGAAGGGCCACAGTCACTGGGGGAACAATGGTACTCATAATGGAAAGTGGGGTTGCCAAGCAACCATGTTTTACAGATTATGTGTGCCTGAAACTCTATTTTTATTTATTCCTTTATTTGCAGTACTGAGGGACTGAAGATATAAGCCAGTACCCTTGCATTGAGATACATTTTCAATAATTTATTTCATTTTTATAACTTAGAGGCAGATTTTTGCTATTTCACTAAGTTGCCCAGGCTGAGACTGAACTTGTGATCTTCCTGTCTCAACCTCTCATAGTTCTGGTATTACCGTCATGCGGACATACATCAGTATGGTAGGCAGCATTTAAGGTATACAATAGGGCTGTGGATATAGCTCAACAGTGTAAGCACCTGTCTGGCAAGAGCAAGGAAAGTTACCAGGATGCATTGTTCAGTCCTATGCACCACAAAAATAATGAGAATAATTTCAATTTTTTATTGGTTTCTCAGAATGTGACCAAACTGTAAATCACTGAATGTTTATGTTTCTTACCCAATTAAGCACTACCCAAGGTCTGCTCTACCAGTGAAGAGAAGAAATAAGTGGGGTACTTTTGTATATTTGTTTTGTGATTTGTCCTTTCAACTTTAAAAATAAGCAGAAGATAAACTAAGTGGGTGTTAAAGTTGACTAGTGAATAGTTGGTGCAAAGATATAGAAAAGCGCTAAATTTTGCAGAATCATTAGGAGGAGCAAGATGAAGCTTGCAGAGCGTGAAGGATACACTTTGCCAGTGAGATACAGTTACTGTCATGGCACATAGCACACTAGCTATGCCTGCAAAAAGCAGAGGGGGAGTGATCTCAGAGGCGTTTGGATCCCAACACACACCCAAAGGCTGGCAGTGTGTGCAGAGGACAAGTAGATGTGAAAGTTACCAGGATGCATTGTATCGTTTCACAGACCCCCCACGTTCATCATGTGTGGATAAAGGTATTGACTCAATTTCTTTCCACTTCAGGTCTAACCCAGAAGAACCCTAAATCAAGATATGCATTCTAAGTCCTAACACATCAGTTACTATTTAGCTGAACATTTCTAGCCACTACATAATTAATTGTTTAATAATAATGGTTGGAATTCACGTGCGCGCGCACACACACACACACACACGCACGAACGCACGCACACACACACACATTCAAATGGTTTTCATTGGAAAGCTCCCCTGAGCTGTATTTGTCTGTGTAATTTACTTTTAGCCTGGCTCTTTACTTTCACATTGCCGTCTATGTATATCAAGATTAACTTTCTGTTACTAGCAACTCTCGAAACCAAATACAGAAAGAAGTGTGGGCTGGGAAGAAATCAACGCCTTGATCTCACACCAAGTTCTCACTGATCCGTGTTCTCAGAACCCGTGACTTTAAATGTACTTGGTTGTGATGTGACATATACCGCGTATCACGTACTCCAGGTCACATGTACTGAGGAAGCACTCATACCCTCCCTGTTGCTCCCTTTGCTCTCTACCTCCTGTATTGTGCTGTCTTTGTGCCTTGGAGCCAGCTAACTAGGAACGAACACACAGGCCAAGATTAACCTTGCCTGCCTCATTTTGTCCTTGCAGCAGGGAAATTGAATAAGACCAGTAAGTTATTTCTCACACCACATCAACCATAGTGCCACCATAATCCGATCAGCTTCCAAAAGCACTGCTTTTGGGAGAGCATCAATATAATATCAAAATTGTTTTTTAATTGATTAAATTAGCAACTCAATCATCTCCACCTAATTAGTACTTGTGCTTGGACATCAGATCCTACATTGAAATTTCTGCTTGCTCTTTGATTTCCAATATTGCCCTGCAAACCTCCATTATCTTATGAACCAAAAATATAGACATGGCTATGCTCTTTTAAGACATAAATTTACATTTAATTTTCTATATATGAATCTTCTTCCTCCTACTTATTAGTTCTGGCAATGTTGATAAAAGTCACATAGTCCTTCTACAATTGAGAAGAGAGGACATCATTTTGGAAATCAAGCATATGAAAAGGTGGCAAACTTCAGAAAATAAGTCCTATCCTGCTTGAGATTTTGTTGTTATGTAAGTCTGGAAAAGGTTAGAACATCTACAAAAGGGTAAGCAAGTAAGGAAGGGCTTTTCATTGGGGCCTTCCATTAGTCATAATTCCTGTGTTCGATCCAGCATTCCCCACCAATCAGTTTGGCCTGTACACAGTTGTCAGAACATTATTGATCATATTCCTAGGCAGCAATTGGGAGTAAGAGGCTAAATGATTTCATATCATGAAAGATAGAGTTGTCTCCGTGTAAAAACTGGAATACTATAAATTATGGCAAATTTTAAATATTGTACTTGAAGGGCAGGCCAAATGTCAACAGAGTAAAGTGCCTTCAAGCAGGAACAGGGCTGGGTGCTTAATCCCAGAGCCTGCCAAACCAGCCCTGCCCCCAGGACATGCTGAGACAGCAATTGAGACTGGACATAGTGGCACATACCTGTAATCCCAGCTCTTGGGAAGCTGTAAACAGGCGGATCACTAGGATTCCGATCTAGTACTGAGACCCTGAACATCCTGTAGATCCTTCCCTAGAAAGAATAAAAATAATAAATAAGTATTGCAGTCGATTGCAACACAAAATATAATATTTCATAGTCATAGCCAATAATGCATATTTTATAGTCCTTTGCCCTCTTTGAGTTTTCTGCCCTTCACATATAAACTCTCACATTAGAATCAATGACTACATTGACAAAATAGAAGTGTAATCTGGCTATAGCACAAGCCATGCCTCTTTAGTGTAATGCTCATTATGTGGGCAAAGAAAACATCACCAATTAATGAATCCTGCTGTCAGTATTCATCATTTCATTAAAAAAATTGATATCAAGTGAGCCTGTTAAAATCACTCTTCATTTGTAATTTACCCAAACTGTTTGTTAGTTCACTGACTCTCAAAGTTCATTAAATGTGAATGATGATATCATTTCAAGGGCTTAATGCCTATGATTTGTTCTGGTTAGAGGAAGAAGAGGAGAGAAGGAGAAAGAGGAAGGAAAAGAAGAAACAGAAGAAGAACAAGGAGGAAAGAACAGAAAGAGAAACAGAGTGACAGAAATGCACAGAGAATGCAGTATCACTTTCAAGGCTAAGCTGAATTATGAAGCCAAATTGCCTTCATGTATGTGATAATTCTATGTGTGGAAACTTTGTTGTTGTGTCATGAATTTAATACTTTTTAAACTTTGATAATTGGGGAGCCTGCCCATTAGCTCAGTTGTTTAAGTGCCTGCTTATACAAAGCAGGAGGCTCAGGATGCTGTGGTTTGACCCCTAGATCCTCAAGCCAAACCAAACCTGCCCTGAAGGCAGCCTGAGGCTGTCAAAAAATAAATAAATAAAAATAAAATTTGATAATTGGAGAGTATGTCATAGCAAAAGTCAGAGAGAATTATTGAAGAAAATAAAAGCTACATTTTGCATTTAAAAGCAGAAGGTACAAAAGATGCATTATTTCATGATGTAGAGTCAGTCTGAGACACTCCATGAAGAAAAGCCATGACAACTGGCATCATTTGACTCGATGCTGGGCTTTTATTTTCCACATATCAAAAGTCACATTTTATTATTCCCAAAACAATAAGTAGACAAATTTTTAATATCCAACATGTAGTTATTTGCCAGTTGATGCTATGTAGAAAGCTAAAAGAAAAACCCTTTAATTAGGCACCCTCAAAAATTATTAAATTTTCTGTACACAGTAACTCAAAAGCTAGATTTGGATTTGATGCTTTTCTCTAAGATGTAAGTCAAGTGTGCGTTAGGAGAACCCTATCCTGAAATCCCAGGATAGAGACAGTGTCTAATGGAAGCCTGCAGGTGTGATTCTTAAACAGGGAAAACATAAAATATGTGGTAGGAATAGCATTTCACTTGGAAGCTATGAATTAGACTTTGTGTTGCTCTCAGAGTACTTTTACCATGATGACAGGATTTCAGAATGAATCATTTGTGCCACAGCAAAAACATATTGTCCATCTTAACTCCTAAGGGACATCCATATCTTCCAGAATAAAGCAAAGCAAAACAAAACCATCTTCATGTTGTGTTGGAATTTAGAACCCCTTGTCCTACTCCAAGACGTTCTTGGGCGACACTGAAGGAGCAGCAATTGTAAACCTGATTTACTTAGGTGTGGGCGGCTGATAGTATTTTTTTCATTGGATTTCTTGTTTCTGCTAACAATACCTCTATATCTGTAGATTCATAGACATTTTTGCCCCATGAATAATAGCCCCCAAATTGTGAGGTTGAATTACATATGGTGCTGTCTTTCTGGACCACTCACACACAGCAGGGGATGAAAGTACAGTGTAAAAAATGTTTCCTCTGTACTGAGAACAGTCTAGATGCAAGACAGCCTGTCCTGTTAACCCAATGAATGGCTCCTATAGGAGACTGTGATTCTGTTTCCAAATACTATAGCCAAAGTGTGGCATGTTTTAGGAGTGTTATAAAATTTAAATTAAGAATTAAAGTGATAGGAGTATATAGAGTCCATGAATGCACCAAATTTCCATGAAAAATATATTTCAAAGGTCTTGCATTGACCTTTGTCTGAAATGACCTTCTTTATGCTTTTTGTTCATTTATTGCAATATAGTATACAGGTCAGTTCTACCAAGTATATATTAAGACAAACAGTTTTCAATGTAAATTTACATTTATTTTCTTTATCCATCAAGCAGTGAAATATCTGTAAGTTATGTACAGAATCAACAGAAAATTAAATAACTTTCCAAAGACTACGTTTAGCCAGGTTAATAGAGTTACCATAGACTGGTAAATGTGTGTTGGCCTGGTATTAAATTTTATAATATGAAGCTAGAATTAGGAATTTAGGGGCTGGGGAGACAGCTCAGTAGAATGTTTGCCTAGCAAATGCAAGGGCCTGAGTGCAATGCCTGGTTCCACCAAAAAGAAAAGAAAGAGAGAAAGAAAGAAAAAGAAAGAAAGAAAGAAAGAAAGAAAGAAAGAAAGAAAGAAAGAAAGAAAGAAAGAAAGAAAAGAAAAGAAAGAAGAAAGAAAGAAAAAGAAAGAAAGAAATTTTTAAAAACCCAACAGAATTTGATCCTAATTTAAAGGAGATAATTGTCACTTTTATGCCTTTATTTTCTTTTTTCTTGGTAGAACTGGGGATTGTATTCAGGCCCTTGCACTTGTCAGGAAAGCGCTTATTCCACTGAATCATCTCCCTGGCCCAATGTCTTTATTTTCCCATACAAAATTATATAAAAATAAAGGTCAGAAAGATAGCTCAGTGAACTAAGTGCCTGCTTTGTCAAGTGCAGGGACCAAGGTTTAATCCCTGGCCCTGCCTCCAGGGCACGATGAGCCAATGACAGAGTCCAGGTGAGGTAGCACTTGTGAGGCTAAAAACAGGAGGATGTCTACTAAGAGCCAGAGCTGAGAAGTGAGACCCTGTAATGAATACATAAAAAAGAAAAGGAAAAACAAAAACAAAATTGCATTAAAATTTCTAAAAGACAATTATAATGAGACAATTATACTATCAGAATTACTTTATTTTTATTAAAATTAAGGAATGTCAATATCATGTTTATATCTAGCTTTTCCCCAAAATCCTCATGCAGTCATGGAGCAGACTTCTAGAATTAGTGATTAATTCCTGACCCACTGGGATTATAGGTGTGACTGCTTCTGGGATCATGAGTAGAGCACTCCACCCAGCCTGGGCAGACAGCCTGAATGCTACTTAAGGGAGACAGCCTTGCTCTCTGTTGCGGTTGTTGCTGCTGCTCCTGCCCTTTTGCTCTTGCTGTTTTGCTTTTGCTCTTTGCTGCTGCCATGAATGGTTACCCTCTGCCATGTACCACTCTGCCTTGGAGCCAGCCACATATGGACTGAAACCTGCAGTAACTGTGAGATAAATAAATCCTTCCTTCTGGGTATTTTGTCCCAGCAACTAGAGTACAGTAACTGAGACAATGGGCAAGTCAGTTGAGCATCTACATGTTTATAATGATGTAGTGAAATTTAGCACAAGAAGCAATAGTCAGTAACAGTTCATTGATTATCACGACCACACTTCTCCTCTCTGAATGACTGTGGGGTATGAAAAGGCCACCCTAGCTGTCCTGGACACTGCATGCTCTTCATGTTGTGTTCAAAGCTGACCTTTAAGTACATGCCATTCCACTTATGAAAAGGCCAACGTGCTCTTCCACAGCACACAGACCACAGGCCATTGATTGAATATAATGAATCAGGACAGAATTACTAGACAGCCAAGAGATTTCCTTAAATTCACAGGAACATCTTATTCTTTGTTAGTAGTTGGAATATGCCTT
This sequence comes from Ctenomys sociabilis, assembly GCA_004027165.1. Classification (NCBI taxonomy): domain Eukaryota; kingdom Metazoa; phylum Chordata; class Mammalia; order Rodentia; family Ctenomyidae; genus Ctenomys; species Ctenomys sociabilis. Next base: position 24,712 of record PVKA01018290.1, read on the forward strand.
TTGGCATCACAAGTCCTAGTGCACCATGGGAAACTAACTCTGGATAAATGAAAGATATGCAATACTTCATGCACATTAGATATATTTGACAAATGAGATAGGAACCAGAAATTTGCTCTAACAATTCTGGCAATGTCGTATTTAAATATATACCTAATTGTTTTCATAAAAAGTATTATATATCAAATTTAAACATTCATTTCATTTCATTTTATCACCTGCAAGATGATGCAAAAATGAATAAAGTGAGACAAATAGGCATCAGTGAGAAAGAAGGAGTCAATACAAAAGACATAGAAAGAATATGTTCAGAAGTAATAGCAGAAAACTCCCCAAATATGAAGAAACAACCTGATACTCACTTAACTGAAGCATACAGAACTCCAAATAACTTCAACCCAATTAAAAATACACCAAGACATATAACACTCAACGTTCCAGACATCCAGCACAAGACCAATTACTGAAAACTGCTAGAGAAAAGAAACAGATCACATTTAATGGAAAACCCATCAGAATAATGGCCAACTTTGCTGCACAAGCCATGAAGAAAAGAAGAGCAGAGTTCTTCAAGTACTCTGTGAAAATAAATTCGAGCCCAGATTACTATACCATGCAAAACTCTCTTTGAATTTTGATGGACAAGTAAAATACTTTCATGATAAAGAACAACTAAAGAGTTTCATGATGACAAAGCAAACATTACATAGAGTACTAAAAGATGATCTAGAGAGGGACCAAAATGATCAAAACTCCATCAACGAGAACAGAAGGAACCCACCAAATAAGACAAACAATTAAAAACAGCAGAAAAAAGAGTAAACATCAGCAGGTAAATAACATGTCAGTCATAAGTCAATAAATCTCAATTATAACCATCAATGTAATTGGACTCAATTCCCCAATTAAAAGAAATAGGCACAGTGGATTAGGAAACAGAATGCAAAAAATATGCTATATATAAGACACAGACTTAACTCATAAAAAAAATCATAGGCCAAAAGTCAAAGGATAGAAGAAAATGCTACACACCTCAGCATATCAGAAGAGAGTGGGGGTAACAATCCTCTTCACAAACAGTTTTAACTTCAAACCAAGAATGATTAAACAAAATAAAAAAGGCAACCATATACTGGTTAGAGGAAAAATTAAAGAGCAAGAGGTAATACTCACAAATGTTTATGCACCAAACATATGAGCAACAAACTATATAACAAAACTCTTAACGGACATGAAAAATCTAATATCCAATACCAAAATCTTAACAGGAAAACTTAACACCCCCTTTTCCCAAAAAGATAGGTCAAGTAGACAAAAAATTAGGAATGAAGTAGCAGAACTAGACCAGAGATTCGAACAAATGTACTTAGTGGACATATACAGAGTATTCCACCCAACCACAATTGAATATACATTTTTTTCAGCTGCACACGGGTCATTTTCTAAAATAGACCACATACTAGTCAATAGGTTATGCTTAAGTATCTGCAAGGAAACAGAAGTTATCCCATGTATATTTACAACCACAGCACAATGAGACTAGAAATAAACAACAAAAGAAAGGAGAAAAACCTGCTAAATTCATGGAAATTAAACAACACCCTATTCAGCAATCAATGGGTCACAGATGAAATTAAACAAGAAATTCAACAATATCTACAATTCAATGACAATTCAACCACAACTCACCAGAATTTATGGGATACAATGAAAACAATTCTCAGAGGGAAAATCATAGCTATGAACTCACACATTAGGAAAACAGAACGGGAACAAATAAACAACCTAATGTTACACCTCTGATATCTAGAAAAGGAAGAGGAAACCAAATCCAGCACCAAAAGACAGGAAGAAATCATAAAGATTAGAGCAGAACTTAATTCAATTGAGATAAAGAACACAGTTCAAAGAATCCACAAATCAAAAAGGTGGTTCTTTGAAATACTAAATAAAGTTGATGAGCCCCAAGCTAACCTCATCAAAAAGAGGAAAGAAAAAATTAAAATACAAGCAATAAGGAATGAAAAGGGTGAAATCACCACAGACTCAGTGGAAATTCACAAGATTATCCATACCTACTTTGAGAATCTACACACAAAGGATAGAAGATACAGAAGAAACGGGCAGATTCCTTGAAAGGTACAAATAACCAAAAATGAATCAAGAAAACAAAACGACTCTCAGTAAGCCAATAACAGCCAATGAAACATGAAACGTAATAAAATACCTGCTGACAAAGAAAAGTCCAGGTCCTGATGTTTTGACAGCTGAATTCTACAAGAAATTTATAGAAGATATAATCCCTACACTCCGCAAAGTTTTTAATGAAATTGAGAAGGAAGCAGTCCTCACAAAATCATTTCTTGAGGCAAGCATTATACTGATTCTAAAACCAGGGAAAGACACAACTGAAAAAGAGAACTATAGGCCAGTCTCCCTCATGAACATACATACAAAAGTCCTCAATAAAATCCTAGCAAACAGAATACAGCAAATCATCAAGATCACACACCATGAACAGGTAGGATTCAACCCAGAGATGCATGATAGTTCAATATTTAAAAATATATACATGTAATACACTGTATCAATAGAGTGATCATCTAAAAATCACATGATCATCTCAATTGATGCAGAAAAGGCTTTTGACAAATTCCAACATTCATGTTCAAAATCCCACAGAAAATTGCAGTAAGTGTCCTCTACTTCAATCTGATAAAAATCACCTATGACAACCCAACAGCTAATATATTTCTAAATATAGAAAAACAAAAATCTTTAACTCTTAGATCTGATAGAAGACAAGGATGTCTTCTCTCACCCCTCCTATTCAATATAGTTCTGGAAACATTAGCTAGAGCCATGGGACAAGAAAGAGAAATAAAAGGAATAAGAATAGGTAAAGGTGAAGTTATATTATCATTATTTGCAGATGACATGATACTTCACTTGGAAGACCTAAAAAACTCCATTAGGAACCTCCTAGAATTGATACACAAATTCAGTAGCCTAAAAGGATACAAAATCAATACTCAAAAGTCAGTAGCATTCCTCTACAGAAATCAAACACACACAGTGGGAAACTAGAGAAACAATACCTTTTACAATAGCACCACAGAAAACGAAATACATTGGAATTACTCCAACTAAAGATGCCAAAGATCCTTCCAAGGAAAATTATAGTATTCTGAAAAAACACATCATAGAAGATTTCAGAAAATGGAAAGGTATTCCTTGCTCTTGGATAGGAAGAACCAACATTGTGAAGATGGCCATACTTTGAAAATTGCTGTACAGATTTATAGCAATTTCTATAGAAGTAACACAACATAACTCATCTACCTAGAGAAATTGTTATGAAAATTCATTTTGAAACAAAAGAGACCTAGAATAGCAATGGCAACCCTGGGCAACAAAGACAAGGCCAGAGACATTACAATTCCTGACTTTAAAGTTTTATTTCTTTATTTAGTTTTTAATTGAAGAACAAGTAGCAATGAGAGTTTTAAATGAAATTAGTAGGACAGATTGAAGAATTTGTACATTGCACATTGTTTTTGAAGTGGCTTTTTGTTCTACAAGGTGCATACATGATACTTTATCTACAAATACTATTAGAGAAGATGCCTTTGATCAATGAATTAAGAGAACGTAGCTGTATATCTATCTTTTTCTTTAAAGCTGGATTATAGTACGGTTTCAATAATTAATGTTTTTTACATTGTTATCTTCCTAGTGGTTATCCATATTACAAGAAGCAGACAAGATATACTGTCCAAACACAATTAGTGAATATATATCTTCTCATAGAATTATGCCAAAGTACTGCATAATTATCTTAACTGTACTGTTTATAAAAACACAGAATGTTCTTCCTTTGTATCCCCCTTTTTTGGTTAGTCCTGGCAAAGATGGGTTTTATATTGTCATTAAATTATTGTAGCTGCTTGAATTCAACAAAACATTCCAACACAGTCCAGCAGTCCACAATAATAGTGGGATATCCAAAGAAGTTATTGACTAAAGCCATTTACAGCTCAGCTTATTATTATGGCCTTATTTTATATACCTTATTTTCACACTTTAATGCTGTATGGTTAAGACTGAGATAAAGCAAGACCTATACAATAAAAAATGTAAGTTTTGTATCTGATGAGGTCAGTCAAGTCCCCTTAGGGTTTATCCTGTATCCCTTTACCTCACTCTAGATCTTTTGTCAGTATCAGCCATGTAGATGAATCACAGCCATTGCTTGACCAGTTTGCTTTCTGTGAAAGCCTGAGAGAAAGTTTTCTCTCCATGTGACTCTCCTTAGGCACACTATGGGTCATCAATCACAATCCTCTGTGGCTCCATAATCTACTTGATAAGAAAATTTGGGGCACAACTGAGTTCCATGATGTTACAGCACAGGTTCTCCTATGTCCTGAGTCTCCACTGACTGTGAGAGGCTAGGGCCAAAATGTTGGCTGCCCTTGCAGCCCTTCTATGTCTCCAATTTTTGATCTGCAAACGTAGGTTGTTAACCACCCAGAAGAGAAGCTGATCAGTACCCTTCAACATAGGCAATATAGTTTAACCTAATTATCTGACTAAATTTCTTTTAATTGTGGTTTTACATTTGTATTTGTATTTCTTCTTTTGAATTCTTATACTAGGGAGACTATATGATGTTTGTGCATGTTTGTCCCGTTCATTTCACCTATGAATATATGTTCAAGTGGCACCCAGTTCAATATAAATGCTTCAAGTTTATCATTTTTTATAGCTGAGTAATACTCCATTGTACAGAAATACCATATTTTTTTCAACCGTTCCTCATGTGATGGGCATGTTGGTTGTTTCCAAGATTTGGCTATGACAGATTGTTCTGCTATAAACACAGGTATACATATATCACTATGATATGATGTTTTCAGTTACTCTGGGAAAATTCCCAGTAGGGGGATAGTTGGCCTGAATGGGATTTCCAGTCCTAGTATTATGAGGAGTCTCAACACTGATCTCCATAGTGGCTGTACCAGTCTACATGCCCACCAGCAGTGGAGAAGTGTTCCCTTTTCCCCACAACCTCTCCAACATTTGTTGTTGGTTCATTTCCTTATGATAGCCATTCTTTCTAGAGTGAGATGGTATCTAAGTGTTGTTTGAACTTGCATTTCACTGATGGCTAGTGATGTGGAGCATTTTTTCATATTTTTATTTGCTTATTTAATTTCATCCTCAGATGCCCATTTCTTGATTGGGTTTTTAAATTTGAGGGCCCTAATATATCTTAGTTCTTTATATATTCTAAAGAGGAGAAATTTGTCTGAATGCTTGTCAGTTAAAATTTTTTCAAAATTTGTGGGTTGTCTTTTCACTGTATTGATAATTTCTTTTGACACGCAGAAACGCCTCAAAAAGAGTTGATCCCAGTTCTTAAGTCTTTGAAATGTTTCCATACGAATACGTGTTTGTTCATGAACACTTTGCCTACTCTTATGTCTTCAAGAGTTCCTCCTACTTTGTCTTCTAGGAGACTGAGTGTTTCTGCTTTCATGTTTAGATCTTTAATCCATTTTTACTTTAGCTTAGTGCGTGGTGATAGACTTTGACCAAGGTTTAATCTTTGGCATGTAGAAAGCCAGTTTTTCCAGCACCATTTGTTAAAGAGGCTATCTTTCTTCTAGTAAGAATGTTTGGCCCCCTTGTCAAAGATCAGGTGGCCTTTTTTGTAGAGATCTCTGTGCATTCCAATCTATTCCATTGATCCTCAGGTCTATTTCATTGCCAATACCATGTTCACTTTATCACTGTGGCCTTACAGTATAATTTCAAGTCAGAAACTGCAATGCCTCCTGTCTTGTCTTTGTTGGCCAGGATTGCCTTTGCTATTTTAGGTCTTTCCTTCTTCCAAATAAATTTTAGGAACGATTTCTCTAGGTCTGGGAAGTATGTCGGTGGCAGTTTGATAGGAATTGCGTTAAATCTGTACAACAATTTTGGAGTACGGCCATCTTCACGATGTTGATTTTCCTATCCAGGAGCAGGGAATATCTTTCTATTTTCTGAAATCCTCTATGATCTCTTTTCTTAGAGCACTGTAATTTACCATGAAAAGATCTTTGACTTCCTTGTTTAAGTGATTTCAAGGTGCTTCATTTTCTGTGGTGCTATCGTAAAAGGTATTGTTTCTCTAATTTCCCAATCAGTGTGATTTTTATCCGTGCAGAGGAATACTATTGACTTTTGACTATTGATTTTGTATCTTGTAATGCTACTGAATTTGTATATAAAATCTAGTAGCTTATTGGTGGAGTGTTTTGAATCTTCCAAGTAAAGTATCATGTCATATGCAAATAGTGATATTTTACTTCTTTGCCTATTCTTATTCCTTTTATTTCTCCCTCTTCTCTACTTACTGTTGTTAATGATTCCAAAACTATATTAAATAGGATGGGTGAGAGATAACATCCTTGTTTTTGTACCAGATCGAAGAGTAAAAGATTTCAGTTTTTCCCCTTTTAGAATTATATTAGCCATTGGTTTGTCATAGATAGCTTTAAATTGAGGTAGAGACCTTCTATACCAAATTTCTGTAGGACTTTGAACATGAATGAGTGTTGGAATTTGTCAAAAGCCTTTTCTGCATCAATTGAGAGAATCAATTTCAAGTTTTGCTCTAATGATATAGTGTATTACATTTATAGAGCCATCCTTGCATCCCTGGAATGAATCCTTCCTGGTAATGTTGTATGATCTTATTCATGATTTCCTGTATTCTGTTTGCTAGGATTTTATTAAGGACTTTTGTATCTATGTTCATGAGGGAGATTGGCCTGTAGTTGTGTATATCTCTGGTTTTGGAATCAGTATAATGCTTGCCTCAAGAAATGATTTTGGGAGGACTGCTTCCTTTTCAATTTCATTGAAGAGTTTGAGGAGTGTAGGGATTATATCTTCTATAAATTTCTTGTAGAATTCAGCTGTGAATCCATTAAGACCTGGATTTTTCTTTGTCAGCAGGCTTTTTTATTATGTTTCATATCTCTTTGGCTATTTTTGGCTTATTGAGAATTGTTATGTTTTCATGATTCAGTTTTTGCAATTTGTACCTTTCAAGGAATCTGTCCATTTGTTCTCTGTCTTCTATTATATGAGTGTGAACATTCTCAAAATAATTATTTCGCCTTTGTCATTCCTTATTGCTTGTATTTTAATTTTTTCTTTCATTTTTTTTGATGAGATTAGTTAGTAGGTGCTTTTCAATTTTGTTTAGTCTTTCAAAGAACTAGCTTTTTGATTCATTGATTCTTTGATCTTTTTTCTTCATCTCAATTGAATTAATTACTGCTCTGATTTTTATGATTTCTTCTTGTCTTTGGGCTCTGGGTTTGTTTGCTCTTCCTTTTCTTGATGTCGGAGGTGCAACATTAGGGTCTTTATTTGTTCCCGTTATGTTTTCCTAATGTGCAAGATCATAGCTATGATTTGCCCTCTGAAAACTGCTTTCTTTGCATCCCATAAATTCCAGTAATTTGTGGTTGAATTGTCATGGAATTGTAGATATTATTGAATTTCTTGTGTAATTTTCTGTGTAATTTTCCCATTGATTGCTGAGTAGGGTGCTCTTTGATTTCTATGTATTTAGCAGGTTTTTTCTAGTTTCTTTTCTCGTTTATTTCTAGTTTCATTCCACTGCGGTTAGATAGTACACATGGGATAATTTCTGTTTTCTTTCATATACTTAGGCATGACCTATGGACTAGTCTGTGCTCTAATTTAGAAAATGAACCAGGTGCAGCTGAAGAAAATGTTAGTCATTTGTCGATGGATGGAGTACTCTGTATATGCCCAAGAGGTCCATTTTTTCCAAGCTCTGATTCAGTTCTGCTAATTCTTTGCTATTTTTTCGTCTGGTTGAACTATTTTTTGAGATAAGGAGGTGTTAAGGTCTCCTGTTAAGATTGTGGTCTTGGATATTAGATCTTTCATGTCCATTAAGATTTGTCTTATATAGATTGGTGCCCCTGTGTTTGCTGCATAGATATTTATGAGTGTTACCTCTTCTTCGTTAATTTTTCCCTTAACCCATATATAGTGGCCTTTATTTTGATTGATGCTTCTTCGTTTGAAGTTGAGACTGTCTGAGAACAACATTGCTACTCTTGCTTTTTTCTGAGATTCTGGGGCATGTAGTATTGTTTTCCCTTCCTTGATTTTAAGCTCACGAATGTCTTTTTGAGTTAGGTGTGTTTCTTGTATACAACATAGTGTTGGATTTTGTTTTCTAATCCACTGTGCCAGTCTATTTTTCTTAATTGGTGAATTGAGTCCATTTACATTGATGGTTATAATTGAAATGTGTTGATTTATGATTTTCACATTATTTATCTGCTATTGTTTACTCCTTTTTGTCCTGTATTTGTTTCCCTTATTTATTGGGTTCCTTCCATTCTCATTCCTGGAGTTCTGGTCATTATGGTCTCTCTTTAGAACATCTGTCAGTAGCCTGTATAGGGATTCCTTTGTCATCATGAAATTCTGTAGTTGTTCTTTGTCGTAGAAGTATTTCATTTCCCCATCAAACTTGAAAGAGAGTTTTGCAGGATATAATAGTCTGGGCTGGAATTGGTTTTCATACAGGACTTGAAGAACTCTGCTCCATTCTCTCCTTGCCTTCATGGTTTGTGTAGAGAAGTCAGCTGTAATTCTGATGGGTTTTCCTTTGAATGTGATCTGCTTTTCTCTAGCAGCTTTCAGTATATTATTCTTGTGTTGGATTTCTGGTATCTTGAGCATTATAAGTCTTGGTATGTTGTTTTTTTGTTGGGTTGAAATTATTTGGTGTTGCTTCATTTACCCGAATGTTGGATTGTTTCCTCATATTTGGGAAGTTTTCTGCTATTACTTCTGCCTATATTCTTTTTATATCATTTGTATTGACTCCTTCACTCTCATTGATGCCAATTAATCTCACATTGTTTATCCTGGAATCATCTTGCCAGTTATGGATTATATTTTCCTGCATCCTCGTTTTTTTTTAAGAGATTCTTTCTTACCTTTTCACTAGTTGCACCAGCATATTCAAGTTGTGAAACTCTGTCTTCACTTTCACTCAAATGGTTTTGTATACTCATGATTGACATTTTAAGTTTTTCTCTATCTCTTAAACACTTCTTCATGTGATGTACTTGTTTCCCATATTGCTCATTCAAGGAAGCCATCATATTTCTGATCTCCTGTGATTTTTATTATCATGTCTTCTTTAGAGGTAGCTATTAATTCTTTACTGCAGTATTGTTTCCAAATTGAGTTTCCCCATATATTTGCATAATTGAGTCTTTACTTGAGATGCTATGATTTCAAAGATTTCTTTTTTTATTTCAGAAATTATTTCTGTGCTGAGTTCCTCTTTACCTTTCTGCTGTTGTTTCTTTGCTTGTGATGCTGTTAATTCATATGTTTCAGCTTAAATAATGTTCTTTACACTTGTTCTGGGTGTGTATTGAGTTTCCCCCATATGTTTCTGGAATTCATTCATTACTTCAGATGCTCTGTATTCAAAAATTTCTTTTTTTTATTTCATGTGTTAATTCTGGTCTGAGTTCCTCTATATCTTTCTGCTGTTGTTCCTTTGCTTCCGCCTCTGTTAATTCATTCATTTCATCTGCACTAGTATCTTCTACACTTATTGGTGGGCTTGAGGCCTGAGATTGTATTTTGTTTCTTGTCTGTCATTTTGTATAGCACTGACCTTTGACCTTTGGTGTAGAGCCTAGGTGCAGTTACAACCTTAGCACGTAAGGAGATTTGGGTGCCAGTCTAATAAGTTTGACGTTATCTAGTTATGCCTGGCCTTTATTTGGCTGTTGTATTCATTTCCCTTTTCCTGCAGCCCTTCTGGTACAACTGTGAGCCTGTGGTTCCTCTCTGTTGTGTCCCTGGCCCAGGGAGCACCAGGGAGAGCAGAAGCTCTCCCACACCCTCACTGTGCTGTGCAGTTTTATCAGGGGACAGAAAACTCACAAAACTTCTCACTCACTGGGCATGTTTGGGGGAAGAGGTTTTGGGGATTTGTAGGGCAGAACAGGACTGAGAGAGTATTAGAACATCTCGCTCGCTCGGAGGTCTTGGCGACAGGTGCTCCAGATGGTGCTGGCTGCCAAAGACGCACCAGGGAGCTGATAGTTCTCCCACACATTCACCAGGCTGAGCACCAGTGGATCAGATGCTGAAAGTAGCAATATTTCTCAGTCTTTCTGTGCCTTGAATGCAGGGTCTCCTGGGAGTTTCAGGGAGGGATGGGCTCAACTTGTAATTATACTACAAAACTACTGTGATAAAATTGTCATGGTGCTGGCAAAAATATACCTGGGGAGGATGAGTGGAATAGATTAGAAGATTCAAAAGCCTCTACGAACACACTCAGCCACCTGATGTTTGACAAAGGGCCTAAATATGCTTACTGGAAGAAAGATAGCCTCTTTAACAAATGGTGCTGGAAAAAGTGGTTCTCTATATCACAAAAACTAAAACTTAACTCAGGTCTATCACCACGCACTAAGATAAAGTCAAAATGGATTAAAGATCTAAACATTAAAACAGAAACACTAAATCTCCTGGAAAAGAAAGTAGGAGGAACTCTTGAATATATAGGAGTAAGCAAAGAGTTCAGGAACAAAAATCAAATCTCACAGGCAACACTTGAAGGAATTAACAATTGGGATCTTCTCTCATTTAAAATTCTTTGCACGTGAAAAGAAATTACCAAAAAAGTAAAAAAACAACCCACAAATTTTGAAAATATCTTAACTAATAAGCACTCAGACAAAGGTCTGCTCTCTAGACTTTATGAAGAACTAAAAAACATTAGAGCCCAAAATTTTAAAGACCCAAACCTGAAATCTGCATCTGAGATGAATACACACTTCTCAGAGGATGAGATTAAAGAAGCGAATAATATATGAAAAAATGTTCCACATCACTGGCTATCTGTGAAATACAAATTAACACTGAGATACCATTTCACCCCAGAAAAAATGGCTATCATAAACAAATCAACTAAAGACAAATGTTGTAAAGGATGTTCGGAAAAAGGAACACTTCTCTACTGCTGGTGGGATTGTAGACTGGTGCAACCATTATGAAAATCAGTGTGGAGACGCCTTAAAAAACTAGGACTAGAAATCTCATTCAAGCCAGCTACCATCCTACTGAGAAGTTGACAAGAGGAACTGAAAATATCTTATTGTAGTGATATTTGTGAACCTATTTTTATAGCAGCATAATTTGTGACACCCAAATCTTGGAAACAGCCAAAATGCCCATCACCTGAGGAATGAATGAAAAAGATGTGGTGCCTTTATACAATGGAGTATTATTCAGGTATAAAGAATGATAAACTTGAAGGTTTCATATATAAGTAGATGCAACTTGAAGATATACTCATTAATGAAATAAACCAGACCCACATATAAATATCATATTGTCTTCCTTGTACAAGTGCTGAAAAGAAGAAATAAAAATTGAATATTGTAACTCATTTAAATGGAAAGGAGTAAACAATGAAGAAAAATAAAGTTGAAAAGTTAGGAAATACAGCATGGGCAAAATCATACATTTATATAAACAAGAAGGTTACGGCAATGGTCTTGAGAACCTGCATGACATTTTTGAAAATAGAAATTAATGGGTTGAATGCTCACCCTGACCTACACTAATATCTGTGAACTAAGCAAGTACACTGATGTTAGCAATGTGTAACAATATAACCATACTTGAAATATATTTAATTTTGGTGTTCTTCATGTGTACTGCTGCCAACATCATATCAATAATTATTCTCTTTAAAATAAATGTTTATAAAACGGTAATAAAAGAAACCAAGAGACAAAAAAAGTTATTGAACTGTCCTGCTACAATGTTGTATGTGGCTTGATTTCTAAATTTCTTTGTAAAAATGTGTAAAATATTTTTACATTCTATAGGGATTTATGGTTTAAAATATCCATGGTTGTTGGAAAATACCAGTTTCAAATTATTTGATACTCAGACAGCAAGTAATGTTAAGCTCAACTACTTCTGTTACAGGGTAACAGTATTAAGCTTCTCTTCTGAATGGTTGACAATTAAAGTTTGCTGATCAAAAAATCAGAGAAACAGTAGGGCTACAAGGATAGCCAATATCTTGGTCCTCGCCATTCAAAGTCAGTGAGGACTCAGGACATAAGAGAACCTGTACTGTGTGATGTCCAAAATTTTCTAGTGAAGGAGATTATGGGGCCACAGAAGAAAGTTATCAAAAATGTATAGTATGCCTAAGGTGAGTCATCTGGAGAGAAAACTTTCTCTCAGGCTTTCACAAAGAACAAATTGGTCAAGCAATGTCCATAACTCATCCACATAGCTGACACTGACAAAGGATCTACAAGGTGTTCTACATGGCTTAATGGTTTAAGGGTAAATCCTGAGGAGATTTGACTGCTCTTGTCAAATAAAAAGTTACATTTTTAGTAACTTACTAAAAATTACATTTTAGTAATTTGGTCTTGTCCATACAGCAGAAAAACATAACCATGAGGTATAGAAAGTAATGCCATATTAATATGCTGAGCTGTAAAAGGTTTAAGTTAACTTCTGACAGTTGCCAGCTCTGCTGATAATGCACAACTAATATGGACTATAGGACTATATTGGGATATTTTGCTGAATTTAAGTATTGATAATATTTGAATTGGTGTCAAGTAGGAAAAGATCCTTTAAAGACTTCTCCAAATACAACTTCTCTAACAGCAATGGAACACCCAGCTCTGACAAAAGAAAACAAAAAAGGGGGGAATATAAATATAAGTCCATTTTGTAGTGAAAAAAATATGTATATACAAAACAGGATAGATAGACAGCTAGTTTTTCTTAGCTCAATGAGAAGAATATTTGTACTAATAGTGTATAGACAAGAGATCATATACGCATCTTGTCCTCTAAATAACTACTCAATTAATTATTGTAACTGTCTTACTAACCTGTTTTGAAACTATCTCATTGTTATTTCTTTCTTATTAAAATTAATAAAAAGTTAAAAATAATAATAATTATAATTTTAATGCTGGCAAATTACAAAACAATATGTTTCTGAAGGCTAAATATGTTTGCACATTTTGTAAATACATACACTGATTAATAATTTAGTGTAGTTTTAATTGGTAAGATAAGAGAAAGTATGCATTGAAATAGAGAGTAAATAAAGAAACTGCAACTAAAAAAACACCCAACAACACCAGGCAAATGCACTAGAAAAGTATAATCTTTACAGAAACCAAATCTATAATTAAGGAAACTGAGGATATTTAGGGATGATTTTTCTGAAAGAGGAGGAAAGCAGAAATGTTTTGCTTTACTACTGCTTATTTAGAGTGCTTAAATTATGTTGTTTCAAGAAAAAAAATGATAAGCCTCACTTAAGATCATAAGTTACTTCTGTTATTAGGAAAATATTACTAGTAATAGAATATTAATGTAGCAATTTATTAAATACAACAAAAGGAAAATTTAACCTAGAAAGTAAATATGTTGATATAAGGTGGATGATTTATGAAACATGCATCATATAATATGCCATTCAATTTGAAAATCTATTTCAATTTCTGATGTAAAAATCTTACTAGATTTCAGTGATTAAAAACAGCATGTTAGGGGCTTGGGAAATGGCTCAGTAGAATAAGTGCTTTCCTGGCCAAAGGAAAAAAAAAAAGCTGAGCATTTTATTATACATTTATTTGATAGCTTGTTTGTAAATTCACATTTATTCAACTAGCTACAACTTCTTGTAAATTTCTAGTTATATTAAAGCATGTATGAAGACATAAAACAGAACTTCCTTATAAGTGTATTTGTATTTTAAGCTCAAAAGGCAAAGATCTTTAAATCCTATTTGATTATATTAATGTGACAATTTTTCTCAAGATAAACAATTTGCACTTCCTAGAGCATAATATACTCAAATCCCCAGAACTAAAATTAATCAAACATAAAGAGGACAACTTATTTATACATTTAATTATACTCTATCTTTGCGCAAGTAAAATATTCTAAATGAAGTTTAAATGACTAAACCCAAGAAGGTTCTCTCTGCAGGGTGTTGTAGGTTTTCTTTGACTTTAACATTTATTCCAAGCATAAAAGCTTTGTCAAGCATTTGCAACACTGTCACATTTGCTTTTGTTTTGCAATCATTCCTTATCTCTTTGGTAATTTTCTCTTAATCTCAATTCATTGAAAAACTGCTTTGGGGAATTTTGAACCTCTTCACTATCCTTTTCTTTTCTTTGCAGTATTTGACTATCCCTGCTGGAGGAAACACTTGACCAGGATTCTAGCCAGGCCTTGAGGTTTCCGAGTCTCCCCAGTCCCTGCTTTACATCATTTCATTGGAAGTTGGATGCCTGATGGATTGCTGCAGTCTTGCATGTATGGATAGCTTTCTTTTTTCTTTTTTCTTTTTATTTTATTGAAAAAGAAATAGTAGTGAGACAGTTTCAAAACTGATTAATAGGACAGTTTTGATAATAAATACATTGTACATTGTTATCGTCTTAGTGGTTATACATACTACAAGAAGCAGACAGGATATCCTGTCCAAACACTATTAGTACAAGTCTTTCTTCTCATTGAATTATGAGAAAGTAGCTGCATAACTATCCCAACTATTCTGTATATACAAACACAAAATGGTCCTTCCTTTGTATCCCCTTTTTTTGTTTAGTCCTGTCATAGATGAATATTCTACTGACATCTAAACACTATAGGTGTATGAATTCAGCAAAACAATCCAACACAGTCCAGAAGTCCACAGTAGTAGTGAGTTATCTACAGAAGTTGTTGACTTGAGCCTTTCACAGCTCAGCATAGTAATGTGGCTTTACTTTATATACCTTATTTTTATACTTTTCTGCTGGATGGCTAAGACCAAGATAAAGACCTATATAACAAGAAATGTAACTTTTGTGTCTGATAAGGTCAATGATTTATCCTTAGGATTTATCTTATCTGTACTGAACTTTGCAGATCCTTTGCCAGCGTCAGCCTTGTGGATGAGTCATGGCCATTGCTTGACCAATTTGCTCTGTGTGAAAGCCTGAGAGAATTTCTCTCCATGTGACTCTCCTTAGGCACACTCTACATCATGATCACTTTCCACTGTGGCTCCATAATCTCCTTGATCAGAAAATTTGGGACACAACTGAGTTACATGATGTTATAGTACAGGTTATCCTATGACCCGCGTCTTAACTAACCTTGAAAGGATAGGGTCAAAATATTGGCTGACCTTGCAGCCCTTCCTTTCCTCTAATTTGCAAACTTAGATTGTTAACCATCCAGAAGAGAAGCTTATTATTATCCTACAACATATGCATTTCAGTTTACCCTATCTATCTAAGTATCAATCATCTTAAGCATAACATGGAACAGGCATTTTCCATCAACTATTGATATGTTAAACTATAAGTCCCTACAGAATATGAAGAAAAATATTTTAAAAATTAGGAATAAACACATATTTTTACACAGGAATTTAGAAATTTAACCACATGCAGCATTGTAGTAGGACAGTCCTGTGACATTTATTGTGTCTTTTTTTCATTTATTAACGTTAATTTTTAAAAGAAAACAAACTTTTACTTGAGAGATAGTATGGTAACAATTGATACATCATGACAAGAAGTATGTATTTAGCAGACCAGAATGAGAAGCATTCCAAGTGTGACCCTTATATTACACATTGTATCTTCAGTGCAGTTGCTTGGTTCACAGGTATCAGCATGTATAGCCATGGGGAGAATCCTACTAATTAACTACTAGTTTCAGAAACTTAGTGATGTTTCTCAGGATCACTGCATTACCCATCTTATGCGTATAAATGTATGGCTTTGCCCCTGTCATGTTTCCCAGCTTTTCTTCTAGCCTTTTCCTCATTGTCCAGTCCTCAAGTTCTCGCTTTCCTTTTAATTGTGTTATACCTTTCTATTTGTATTTCTTCTTTTGATTTCTTATACTAGGATGAGTATGTGATATTTGCATGTGTGGGTCTGATTTATTTCACTTGTAAGTGTATCTTCAAGTGGCATATACTTAAATATGAAGGCTTTGAGTTTATCATTCTTTACAGCTGAGTAAAACTCTGTTGTATAAAGATACCACATCTTTTTCAACCATTCCTCTTGTGACTGGCATCTTGGTTGTTTCCAAGATTTGGCTATCACAAATTGTGCTGCTATAAACATAGATACACAATATCACTATGATATGATGTTTTCAGTTCCTCCGGGAAAATTCCCAGTATGGGAATAGCTGACTTGAATGGGATTTCCAGTCTTTGTTTTTAAGGAGTCTCCACACTAATATCCATAATGATGGTACCAGTCTACATTCCCACCAGCAGTGGAGAAGTGTTCCCTTTTCTCTACATCCTCTTTAACATTTGTTGTTTGTTGATTTGTTTTTGATAGCCATTCTTTCTGGGGTGAGATGGTATCTCAGTGTTATTTTAATTTGCATTTTACAGATGGCTAGTGATGTGGAGCATTTTTTCATCTGTTTATTTGCTTCTTTAATTTCATCCTCTGCGAAGTGTGTGTTTCTGTTTTAATGTTTATATCTTCAATCCATTTTGACTTTAGCTTAGTACATGATGATAGACTTGGGTTAAGTTTAATTTTTAGTATGTGGAGAGCCATTTTTTCCAGCATCATTTGTTGAAGGGACTAAGCAGGTTTGGCCCCTTTGTTGAAGATTAGGTGGCTGAGTGTGTTCATCAGAAGGATAGCTTTCCTGCATTGCTGCCCTGGGATGCTGTCTGGAGACCCTGCGATTTGTGCAGAAACATGGCATTTCCCTAGCCCTGGGGTTTGGAATTTAGTGTTGTGTTCCATCCTGATAAAATAACCCTTTCCATCCTTTCTATAAAGAATGAGTGGGATGAAAGTAGATAATAGGAAATGAATCTTTTATAAAATTGATGGGGATTAGGAGATTAGGGTGGCAGGAAGGAGGGCAGGAGGGTAAGGAAGGACATGGCACAGTTCCTAACGTGCGTGTACCTATTCTGCATGGTGAATGTAAGTGTCATCTAGTATAATAGTGCAGCAGTAGAAACTATAGACAAGAAAACTATCAAATTATTTTACAGTGCAAAAACAAGATAGAATCAAAAGTAAGGAATGAGGCTTCTCTGGCCTAAACTAGGCTGCATGGTCCACACAGCTGAGCTTCTCTCAATAATCCTCTTTCTTAACCCTAAACAGTAGTTTATTTTTGCACCACCTTCTCCCTCCCCAGAGCCATGTTTTGATGGATGGTCAAGCTTCAGTCTGAAACCCAGAATTTGTATGTGTCTGCAGTTTCTGTTTGTATGCAGCTAAATTGATGAAAATATATGTTTAATCAATGTCTTTTGGGGGCAATTTTATGAGTCCATCAATGAAAATTAATCTGTCTTTTTTATTTTTTAATAGCTCTGCATCATTCTAAGAGGGCTCAAACTGTCCCTTGTCTTGAATCAAAAGATGTATACTCAAAAGGAAGCTTTTGAGAGCATGACTGCGACCTTCTCCTCTCATTCTCATCAGTCAGCACCTGGTGCTGTGCTCTCTAACTGCTGTGGATCTTTAAACCATGAAATTGTTCTCGTCTTGTGGTGCTTTACTTATTTTTCACAAACTTCATTTCAGTTCTTTAGTATGTCTTTTATGTTACTGGAACGAAGGAATTCTGTTCTCATGAGTCAAGGAAGGAGGTCATCAAGTGCCAACTCTTACCTCCCATGTCCTTCATCCATGTGTTGCAGTGTTACCTCCTCTTTGCATCACTCATTTGTCATGGTGTCAGAGAATGACTCTGGACCTTCCAAATAGGCCACATTTCTTTTTTTTTTTTTTTTTTTATATTGAGACAATGTCTGGCTATGGCATGGGGTTGCTCAGTGTCTTTTCTTTTGTTGAATGAAATACCCTAGGGTTGGCCAAATAGCTCAGTGGATGAAAGCACCTGCCAGCAGGTGCAGGGCATGGGGATTTGATCCACTGGCCTGCCATGCTGGCACCAAACCCAGGGTGCACTGAGACAGCAAGTGAGATGGCTTGGTGGCACATACCTGTAATCTCAGCTGTTGGGAGGCTGAAACAGGCTATCAGTATGAGTCCAATACAGTAGTGAGACCCTGAACACCCTGTAGAACCTTCCCTAACACACACACACACACACACACACACACACACACACACACACACACACACACACCTAACACACAACGTTAAAGGAAAAAAAGTTTATTTTGTTTCACAGTCCCTAATCAGCTGCTCCATGTCAGCGAGGAATGGAAGAGGGGCATCACAGAGGAAAAGCATTTCATGGCAGGCAGAAGGCAGCAAAAGCAGCGAGCAACAGTGACCATAGGAATCATCTTTCTGTCTGTTATATTCTATTCAGGCTGGGTAGGTAGCACTCACACCCACAGTAAGGCACCTTTATTCCTAGAATTGTTCCAGGAATCCGTTGCAGCCTCACATCAATAACCCTAGCACCATACACTCTAGATCCACCCCATCTTTAGGGGGCTCTCTGGGTGCAAGGCATAACACTGAGGCTGGCTCCAGCCTGCTACCCTCCCTCCTTAGCCTCAGCCTTCCTGCGAGGACTCAAGGGCTGTATCAACTCTCCTGGCTTTGCCTTCTGCTTTATCAGTGATTCAATGTAGCTCATCCCAGGATAGTTTCTTTGTGCTGGTTATCATGTGAGGAAGAAAATTAATGCGTGATATGCTTAGTTTCTAAAAGTGGTATAAATTTAAATTCAAACTACATTAGATTTGATAATCAATGATCTAAACAGTTGATCTAAAAATACATCTCAAATATTATGAATCTCAAAAATCATGTAAATTTTATTGATTATTAAAGTCATAATGACATCATTTAAAACTACTGGAGCAATACACAATCTTGAGGAATTAATGACTAAATTAATATATGATTATAAGTATTATACCTCTAAAAATGTAAATATTGTATTTTATTATATTGAACTTTCACATTTTTATCTAAATCACTTTGCATGGCTCAATGTCATCACCTAAATTGCTCAAAGCTAATTTAAATTTAAGTTTCTTTCCTCTTTTCTGCATGCAATGTGTGTCAATGTAATTGTTTTAGTTACTCTTCTCTCATTGCTGGGATAAATACCCATCACTCAAGCTCAGGGAAGGCAAGGTTTATTTATCTGACAGTTACAGGAACTTTCATAGTTTAAAGCAGCCTAAATTATATAGCAAGACCTCAAGATACTGCTGTCCCATAATACAGGGCCTGGAAGAGAGGCTGGGGCACCACTTTATCCAGAATGATCTGCTCCGTACCTTCAAGAGAGGCCACCAGGCCTGGCCTGGGGTTGTAGGGAGACACATGCTGTCAGTTTAACGGTTCTTGCCTCTCTGGCCTAG
>PVKA01018291.1:0-44151 GCA_004027165.1 Ctenomys sociabilis
AATTGAAGTGTGAGAAATTTACTAAAGTCTCCAAGTCCTAATCACTGTTAGGGTACTTGTATTCCTATAAACAAAAAACAATGGCATCACTTAATTCATGTGGTTGATTTGTCAAAACTTTCTTTGTTCCATTATCACATTATCTAGCATTAAGGATAAAATATTTTGTGATACTTAGACCTCTTTTGATAAATAAAAAGAAGTTTCTTGGACAAGTAAGACAATATAGATCGCATAAGTGACTTTATAGCTGTCATTCAAACTCCTTTATTCAAATCGGGTTTAGCCAAACAGCTCAGCGGATGACAGCGCCTGCAAGCAGGTGCAGGGGCTAGGCATGTGATCCCCAGGCCGGTGGTGCCGGCTCCGCCTCCAGGGCGGGCTGAGAGGACAACTGACGTTGGGCGTGGTGGTGCGCGCCTGTAATCCCAGCACTTGGAAGGCTGTAAACAGGCAGATCACTACGTGTCCCATCTAGTAGTGAGACCCTGAGCACCCTGTAGACCCCTAAAATAAAAAAAAATAAAAAAACCTAACTGGGCTTACATTGGAAGGCATGCCTGAAATCCCAGCTACTTGGGAAGCTGATGCAGGAAGATCCCAAGTTTATGATCTGCCTGGGCAACTTAGTGAGATTCTTTTTTTAAGAAAAATAAAATTTTCTGCGATGAAGAAAACAACAAAGGAAAGAAGGGGAAAAGATATATTTTTGTAGGTATGCAGCATAGTTTGGGTAATTGTATTGCTGATTCCTACTGAGCTTTTGAAAGAAGTTAATGCTTATATATAGATATCTATATAGAGTTTTTTTTTTTTGCTTGCTAATTTCTTATTTTTTTTTTTTAACCAATTGTGCAGGTTTATACCTGGTAACCTAAACAACTAACATCATGCAATACAGGGGCCACTGTTGAATTCCTACTATTTTGTTGAATGGAACTTTGTATCATTTCTAATCCTTTTTTTTTTTTACTATTTTGTATTTTTAGAGCATAATAAATTTTAAAATTTTTGGTAGGATGCTTACCTGCCACATATGAGGCCATTGGTTCAATTCCAAGTACCAAAAAAAAAAAATCCTCTACTTAAAATTATGTTTTTTTGTTAACTCATAACATTGACTATAAGCAGAGATTAAGGTTTTTGGCAATTAGCCGATTAGAATGTTAATAGTCACCCAAACAGGACAACATAGGAAGATATTGTCAGTGATTCACATTTTTTCACTAATTTTTATATCTCTCAGAAAGTTGCCTATAAAAATGGTTTTTCAAAGAATAAATAAGTTAGAAATTGGCCCAGTAAGTAGAATACTCTAAATTTAGGGCAGTAGGAAGATAATAACATTTTTACTCCTGAGACACAAATACAACATGAAAATCAATTAAGAAATCTTTGACTAGTTGGTAAATTACTTATAAAAATCACAAACTCTAATTTAATTCAATCATGAATACTAAAGTTGTTGTACCTTAGTACTAATCTGAGTTTGAGTTTATTTTTCAGAAGAGTGAAATCGAAGGGAGAGCAAATCAGATCATATGGCCTAGTAATACACATAATTCCTTCCATAGCCCTAGAGCTAACATAGCTCGTCCCCTCCCAATATCCTTCCTTACTTCTGCTTTGTCAATTGGACCCTGGCTTTTTGAAGAGGGAGCAATCTGTCCAGCTAAAAATACTTGTTTTCCCAGACTCCCTTGCATCCTAATCAGGTGGCGCAGTCCTGTTGGATAAGATGTAAGCAGACATCTGCTGGGATTGATGGGAAAGCTGTTGCTTTCCTGGTATAGTCGCCATCCACTCCTGCCTCCCTCTTCACTCCTTTGTCTTTCTTTTTGTCTGCTAAAATATTAGCATAAGACATAGCGGGCAAGCATCTTTCTTGCAATCATAAGATGCCAAGTCTGAGGGCAAAAGCCTACAAGTTATGTCTGACAGACCAAAAAAAAAATTGGTCTAAAATTTGAAAGAATTTAGATTCCTGGTGGTGTGACTGAGCTCCCTGCACTACCTCCTCTAAACTTGTTGCAGGAGATCACACTTGCAGTTTTCTATTATTTCAAACTAAACGCATTCCTAATAGTCCCTTTTCTGACCCTACCTGGGCCTGATATTTTAGAAGATCCGAGAAGGCCCTTTATTAAAACTTGCTTTGAGTTTTTCCTCTGGATTTCTGAGCATATACACATGAAGCAATAAATTCCACCGTGAAAAGTGCATCACCTGTTAAGCTCTGCGTTCACTCCCATGTGCCAAAAAGTACTGAAGTCTTTTCCCTGTTCAATGGATATTTATTTAGTGTCTGTTTCAATCTAGGCAGCACAAAAATATATAGAATCCATCCAGAATTTGGGCTTATATGTAGTTTTATTTTTAAAAATCCTCTTTTGTAAAAACTATGATTAATGGTAGGGATGTTGACTGACTATATCACTTTTCTAATGATTACCTTGATATTATATGAAATTTAAAGGCTATCTTCTATACAGGATTAGGAATAGAGTTTTGACTGCATTCGGTCTCCTAAGCATGGTTCAGAGAGCTTCCAATCAATAAGCACATCAAGTTGCCAGCAAGGCTGTCCCTGAGAGATGGGGTTCTACATACATAATTCCCCAGCCACCTCTATCCAGGACTCACCTTGCCTCTTCTATGGTCTCTTCTTTATAATAAACCACTGATAAAAAGATTTTAAAGAATATCATTTGTAAGTGGGAAACATTAAAGTCATATTGAAATTTAAAACCAAGGGATCAATGAATGAGTGTTGTAATCTTTTTTTTAAAAAAAAGTCTTATCTGAGCAAAGTTTTTCAACACCTAAGTCTTTGCTGTTTTCTTTACATTAAAGTTAATTATCATATTTGTCAACTAAAGTAGTAGAGATAAGCACAAATTCTCCTGACACACCAGAAAAAGCATTTTCATGTATATGTTTCCTTAGAGAGTGTTTTGAGAAACAACAAGTTTGCAAGAAATTTAAACATCTAAGCTCCCAAACTTCACAATTTATCTGTTCCAAACCACTAGGCACGTTTTCCTTGAGCCCTGTGAAAAGGTTCTTCATAACTTCAGTTTCAGGTCTGATTTATAAAGGCAAGAATTCTCTGTACTTTTAGGGAGACACCAAGTTTACCTTGCTCTCCCCCATGCACACAGCATTCTTGCACTGGTCCTGTATATTACCAAGATCCATAATGGATAGACTCTTATAGGATATATGAATGTATAATAGCCCTGTGTAAATTGCAAAGAACTAAAGTGGAACCCAAGAATACAGTGTAAAGTTCAGAATGCACAAGGTTCAATGTAATGTTATTTCCTACCCACTCCGCCTCCTGCTATAATTTAGAGCTAGTAGAATATGCATGCTACTTATTTGTCTTTGTATTGACCGTGTTCTTGTAATAAACAGAATGGGCTCTGTGAGCATATTAAGGGTGGAGTGAATTGTTAGTTTAGTGGCACCAGATTGTCCTATTCTAGTACAAAGTATCATTGGTGAAAAAATTGTACTGGAACATAAAAACTGAATGTGGTACTTATATGTGAATGTGTAACTGTGGGTTCCTATTTATATGACCATTAAATATGTGTTTACACATACTCATATCCACAAATACGTTTGTTTTTAGGGTGGTCTGTATCCTAACCATTAATGTTGTGTATGTATGTTTCTACTTTTCAAAAAAAGCACATTGATTCTAAGAGCAATTGATTTTAAGAAAAACTAAAGATCTACTGTTTAAAACTTTTGATCTGAAAGTCTAGGAGTAAATACTGCAAGATTTGCTAAGAAAGCTTCACTTAAAAACCATAAATGTTCTATGTTCTTGGGATATCATGAGGTTATATAATTATTCAGACTATAACATGTTAACTTTAAAATAAAAATGAGAATTTTATTTTTTAAAAAAATAAAAAGACAGGGCTGGGGAGATAGCTCAGCAATCTAAATGTCTTCCTGGCAAATGCAAGGACCAGGATTCAAACCCCAGTACCACACACAGTCCTGGCCCATCCCACATGTGCCAAGCTGGCCACCACGCTGCAACAGAAAGATCACTAGGAGCCTGAGTTCCATAGTGAGACCCTATAGCAAACACATTACAAAAAAAAAAAAACAATTAAAAAAAAGACAGCCAGAATTGGTGTTGCACCCCTTTAATCCTAAAACTTAAAGTTTGAGGCAGAAGATTGCCATAAAGTAGAGGCCTGCCTGGGATACACATTGAAATGGATAGATCCCTACATACATATGAACTAACAAAGCTTAACAAAAAAGTAAAAATTCTGAATAACCCAATATCAGTTAATGAAATTGAAAATGTAATAATAATAAATTAAAAAACTGCCAACAAAGGAAATCCCAGATCTTGATGAATTCAAGCTCAATTGTACAAGGAACTTAGGGAGGACCAACAGCCAACTCTTCTCAAACTCTTCAGTGAAACTGAAAAAGAAGCAATTCTCCCAAATGTATTAAGGGGGAGTGAGTGTTGCTCTGATACCAAAACCAGAGAAAGAATCAACCAAAAGAGAGAGCTATAGGCCAAGCTCACTAATGAACATAGATTCAAAAATCCTTAATAAAATACCAGCAAACAGAATGCAACAAGTCAAGAATATTATTCACCACAACCAAATCAGATTCATCCCAGGAATGCAGGGATGGTTTAATATGCACACAGCCATAAATGTAACACACCACATCAACAGAGCCGAAGACAAAAATAGCATGATCATCTCAATAGATGCAGAAAGATCTTCTGACAAAGCCCAATACTCATTCATGACAAAAACACTACAGAAAGTTAGAATAGATGGCCTTTGCCTCAACGTGATTAAATCCATCTACAACAAACCAATAGCCAAAATCATATTAAATAGAAAAATAATTAATAGTCTTCACCTGAAAATCAGGAACAAGACAAGGTCACCCTCTGTCTCCACTCCTGTTTAATATAGTCCTAGAAACATTAGCCAAAGCAATTAGACACGAGAAAGAAATTAAAAGAATAATGATTGGAAAGAAGGAAGTGAAATTATCATGAATTGCAGATGACATGATATTAGACAAAGAAACTCCACTAAAAGACATGTACACTTAATGACCACATTCAGTTACACAGCAGTATACAAAGGCAACATTCAAAAATCAATAGTATTTCTATACACAAACTAAGAGAGAAATTATGGAAACTACACTTTTCACAATAACATAAAATAACAAAATACTTAGGAATCAATCTCACAAAGGAAATAAAAGATTTACACAGTGAAAATTATAGCACTCTAAAAAAAAGTTGAAAAGGATTTCAGAAAATGGAAAGATATTTCTTCTTCTTGGATAGGAAGGACCAATGTTGTGAAAATGGATATCCTCCCAAAATTGTTGTACAGATTCAGGGCAATCCCAATTTAAATTCCATTACTCTAATTCACTTATCTAGAAAAAAAGCATTCTTAAAATTCATCTGGAACCAGAGGAGACCTAGAATAGCAAAAACAATCCTGGGTAACAAAGGAAAGGCAGGAGGCATCACAATCCCAGACTTGAAATTATACTATAAAACTACTGTGACAAAATCAGCTAGGTATTGGCAAAAAAAGAAAAGAAGAAACAGATCTGGGGATCAATGTAACAGATTGATGGAACAGAAGATGTAGACATAACTACAAGCACACTCAGCCATCTTACCTTTGATAAAGGAACCAAACCTGTTCACTGGAATAAATACAGTCTCTTTGATAAATGGCACTAAAAGATTGGCTTTCTGCATACCAAAGAAATAGACCCATGCCCATCATCATTCACAAAACTACAGTCAAAAGGGATCAATGATTTAAATATTAAAACTGAAACTCTGAATCTTCTGGAAGAGAAAGGAGGTAGAAACCTTAAGGACATAGGAGTAGGTAAAGATCTCATGGACAAAAATCAAACTGCATGGTAAATACTTCAAAGAATCAATAACAGGGATCTCATCTTTTTTTAAAAGTTTCTGTATGTCACCGACAGAATAAAAAGAATGCCCATGTATTGGAAAACAATTATAGCAGACTTTCCTTCTGAGAAAGGACTGCTAAGTAAAAGATATAAAGAATTTTTCAAAAAACAAAAAATCAAGCCACCAAAATTCAAAGATCCAATCCAAAAATAGGCATCTGGGATGAATATACACTTTCACAAACAAAGAGATACAAAGACAAATAAATACATGAAAAAAATATTCAACATTATTGGTCTCTCAAGAGATGCAAATCAAACAACACTGAAATACCATCTTGCGCCAGAAAGAATGGCTATCATCCAATTTGTTATTTTTTATCACCAATAACAAATGCTGGAGAAGCTGTGGGGACAAAGGAAGGCCTCTCCACTGTTGGTGGGAGTGCAGGCTGGTAAAGCCATATGGAAATCAGTGTGGAGAGTCCTCAAAAGCTGGGATTGGAGGTGCCACTCAAGCCAGATATTCCCCTCCCAGGTATTTTTCCAAAAGAACTGAAATCATACCACAGCGATATATGTGCACCTATGTTTATAGCAGCACAATTTGTCACTAAATCTTGGAAACTCCCCAAATGCCCATCACCTGAGGAATGAATAAAAAAGATGGGGTATTTTTACATATAGAGTTTTATTCAGCTATAACAAAAATAAACTTGAGCCTCTTGTAAATAAGTGAATGTAGCTAAAGACTTCAATAGTAAGTGAAATAAATCAGGTCCACATTACAAACATAGTATTATTTCAATAGTATGACAACCTGAAAGAGTAATTAAAATCTAAAAGGTACAACAGATAATATCAAAGGGAAAGGATTTGTTTAATGGGAAGGAAAAACTAGGATGAAGGAAAGGACAAATGAAAGAAGAGAAAAAGATATATTTAGCTATATATACAGAATAGTTGGGATAAATGTATTCTCAATTTCTGCTGGTCTTTTGAAAGAAGTAGTTAATGCCTAAATTTTTTTCTCTTTTTTACTCTTTTTTTCCCCTCTTCTTGAATTTCTTATAACTTCTTTTCTATTGTTATTGTTTTGTTTTTTCTTTAAATGAATCTTGCACATTTATAGCTGGTAATTTGATCAACTAATTTGAAGATAGCATTATGAAATATAGCAACTAGTGTTGAATTCCTATTACTGTGTTTAGTGAAATCTTGGATCATTTCTAATGCTGGTTTTTCTATCACTATTTTGTATTCTTAAAAAAAAAATCCTTTTACTGTAGCTTGTTCTACAGATGTTCTTCCAATCAAACAAATATTTGTAATCAATTTTAATGTGATAAACGAGCGATGTCTTGCAATACCAGTAATAGATGACGCTGAACATCGTAGTATGACAGCAGATGCAATGGTTCTCCCCCATTCCCCACAGGATTTTGGGTGATCATCTCCCACAAAAAAGAAGCTATGGAGGAGATCTCTTCATAAAAGGAAGAGGAGAAAAGGGTGGAAGAAGCTCTCACCTCAAATGCGATTAGGTGTGTAAAATATGGGAAACGATGCAAAAGTTTGTAGAAAAGTATCATCCAGTAAGGCCGTAACAGTGCGAGTGATAAATCTATTTAATGACAATGCAACACCACATTTCCATCAAATCTTCTAAAGGAGGAAAAGGCAAGTGTCCTTGGATAGGTCCCTTGCTAAACCTGCTCAAAAAGTGAAAGATTCTATTTGACCAACAAAGAGTGGTGATTCTGTTAGTGATAGTGAAAGTAAACCTACTAAACTTTCTTGCCATCTTTCTCACACCAAATGCATAAGTTTCCAAATGTAAGTCAAGATTAAGGTGTATTTTTCTTTATATTCCGTATTTCCTTTATTATTATATGAATACTTCCTGGTTGTGGAAAAATCTGAGCTTGTATTAATTCTTATGGAAAAATTCACTTTGATTTACAAGTTCTTTAGATTATGAGCATGCTTACAGAATAAATTATGCTCACCAAGCAAATTACCATTCATCTTTAAAGAAATCTGAAAGAAGTATAAAGTTAGGAGAGTTACTACAGGTGTACATGACATCCTCTCCCACTCTTCACACAAATAGCTAGAGATCTATCCTACTGAAAAAGCATCTTTAAAAGTCACAAGCAAATAAACATTAGGGGAGAGTCTATGAAGAATTTCCACATTGAAAATATAAAAGAAAAATTAAAGGAAACATTTAAAAATATTTCTAGATTCAATTCACTGTGTATTAGTATAATCTGTTATATGCTCAAAAGAAAAAACATTTAAAATTTGCTTTGACATGAAGTATGTGGTTAAAACACACATAGTTGTACTTGTTAACTTCCTCTCAGAGCTAAGCGTACATATACACACCTTCAGAATAAACCTGATCAAGCTGGTATATGCACCCATGGGGCAAGCTAGTATTACTGTAATTACTTCAGGATAGCTTTTCCAGTCATGAATAATCCACACAAATGGGCACGATGAAACTTGTTTCTACCCATTCTTTCTAACAAATGAATTCATGAAATGGAATAAAATGTAGTCACAATCTTAGCAATTAGTAATTATTAACTGAGAAGAAAAGGTAAAAGAGTAAGATGCTTTCCCTAAAGCAATAAAATATGAAAGCCTTACTGTACACTTCTGAATGCTGCCATGTGGGAGACTGCATATTTTCCCTAGGAGACAGACAGTTCTGTGACATTGCTATTACTTTAGCTCAGACTATGTATGCTACAATAACAATTCTCATCACTGATTGAAATGAGTTTGCTTTGTGTGTCCTCTTATATAAAACTATATTTTCAGACCAATTAAGAACAGACAACTATCAAGAAGGTATGATATCACTTGAGCAATCCAAACTTTTCAATATATAGCTTTAGTTTTGATGAAGGATTGATAGCCTAAGCACTGAGAGCCAGTTCCTAAATTGTCAGTTCCCTTCACTCCTGGTGTCAACATATCTAAAGAATGAGTCTGAGATGATTTATCAAAACGTGAAGCATTGATATATTCAAATAAAATTATTTCTTGAGTCAGATTCCATAGAGAAAATTATAGGATTATGCAAATATTTGATACATGAGAAAAACAGTGGCAATCATAGCAATTTTTTCATTCGATCACAGACTTATAAATTACAGTAAAGGTTTGTATGTTAATTTACATTATAGATATCTTCAAAAGTAACTCAAAAGGTTGTTGAACTTGAGCTTTTGTTAGGGAATTAAAATATATTTTTTGTGTGCACGTTAGTCTTTTATGAAGTTATTTACTATAGTTTTTCTAATATAGCTGTTAAAATTTTCTTGAAAGCGTAGGAATTCAAGTAGCAACTGTAAAATTAAAATTGTTGATGTTTGGGTCGTTTACCCTTAACAAACCTGATCGCTTCGTGCCTGGAGCCGGGCAAACACTCTAAGCCTTTCAGTTACTCCCTACGCAGGCTGCTAGCTGCACTCCAACCTTCGTTCTGTAGAGTAGGAGACTTCCTCCGTACCATGTCCACACTTGCAAAGATTTGACACATAGGATTACTGTAGGACAGAGGAAGAAGCTTGATTTTTTTCCTTTTTCTTTCTTTTTTTTTTTTTCCCATGTTTTATTCTTCTCAGGGTAGTGAAAATGATATTTTATGGCTCTGAAATTGCGAGGGTCAGATAGCTTTAAAAACCTAGGGCCGACCAAATAGCTCAGCAGATTAAAGCACCTGCAAGCAAGAGCAGGGGCTGGCACTCAGTCCCAAGGCCTACCATGCCCCACTCCCGCAGAGCGTTGAGATGGTGATTGAGACGGGCGTGGTGGCGCGCTGCTGTAACCCCAGCTCTTGGGAGACTATATACAGGAGAATTACTGAGTCCGATCTAGTAGTGAGACCCTGAACACCCTGTAGACCTTTCCCTAAAATACAAAACAAAATTAAAAATAAAACCTAGCACTTTTCAACGATCAGATATCCTTCTTCAGAAAATAGACTTTCAGTGTTATTAATGATAATGCCGCTGCTGATGGTAATAACAAAAACTGGTTAATTGTGGGTGCAATAAATTAGTGATTTTTACGCTTTCAAGTTTTACAAACCTGACGCTTAATCAACAATAAAAATTTGGGTAATTCTAATAGTTTTGTTGACTTTTCATATTCTTTTTATTTTTCTATATACAGTAACTTTCATAAACAAATACTGTGCATTACTACCTTTGTATCATGAAAAGACAATTTGAGGGGCTGGAGAGATGGCTCAGTGTAATAAACGCTTCCCTGGCAAGCCCAAGGGCCTGAATTCAATCCCAGCTACACACACACACACACACACACACACACACACACACACAAAGACAATTTGACACCAAAGTAGTAAGAAGAATCACTGAATAAAATATAAGGTCTTATGAAATTGAGTAAATTCAAATTAAAATGCTCAGTAATCTGTTTCTGGTTTTTGTCAGCCAATATAATGCCCATCACTGATTAGTACCAGCTTATATTTATTGAAGGTATGACAACATCCAGGGATGGGATGATGCAGTTCCTTTAACTAGTGCTGGCTACTTGCCCTACACATATACTTTCTTCTTCTTCTTCTTCTTCTTCTTCTTCTTCTTCTTCTTCTTCTTCTTCTTCTTCTTCTTCTTCTTCTTCAACTTCTCATTTTCCTCCTTCTTTCCCCCTTCCCCCTCTGCTCTCTTTCTCCTCTTCCTCCTCTTTCTTCTTTTTGCATTCAATTTTTCATCGGTGCTTTGCGGCCTAGAAAGTATCTTACTACCATCACTCACTACCATGTTGCTTCTCGGTTAGCAACAAAGCCAATAAGATTTGGGGGACTTTAAAATTCATTTATTCGGTGCTTTCGTTTTGTTGACATATTATTCAGTTTGCTCATTGGTGGGACACCGTACTCAGCACCCACAACTTGGAGACATATTTGGCTTCAAGTTCTGGATATTCGACCCATGGGTAAGTCGTTTCCAAGGTAGAAATATATGTAGGAAGGGCATGGGAGAGAAAAGCTGCTCGCCTTATCCAGGAAGCAGAGGGAAGAAAGGTGCCAGGGAGGAAGACGCACCTTCCAAAGTAATGTACACTGCCAGGCCAGGCTTCATCTCTCAGTTGTACATTTAGCTCTCAACTCGTCAGTAGTGTGATACATTGAGAAGTAGCTAGTGGACCAGGATCTAATCACGTCATCAAAGCTCTTTCTCTGAATATGCAAGACTTCCGGGAGACATTCTAAATCACAACAGTAGAGAAGAAAATCAAGGGTAAAGAGAGCCCAATTTCTTTCCTTTCTATTTAATTTTTGAAAAGAAAAACAATAAAAGCAGTGATATAAAATTTCCAAACAAGATAGTAGAAGAGTAACAATGGTTAGATCAATTTTTCATGTCTATATATTCAATCTGAGCAACTTATTTGAAGATAATGACAAACAACAAAAATTTCTAAATACCACACAACTCTTCTCCATTATTGGTGTTAGCTTGCATCTCTCTATACCCGTAGAGTAAGCTTTTCAATGTTAGGGTCAACATTTA
Source organism: Ctenomys sociabilis (assembly GCA_004027165.1). Taxonomy (NCBI): domain Eukaryota; kingdom Metazoa; phylum Chordata; class Mammalia; order Rodentia; family Ctenomyidae; genus Ctenomys; species Ctenomys sociabilis. The sequence continues at coordinate 11,514 of PVKA01018291.1, forward strand.
ATGTTCTAGTTATTATCAGAGCATGCACATGTTATTTGAGTTAACATTTATTACAACCATGTTATAGGAGTTAGCAGCCCAATTACATAGACAAGAAAAATAAAACTCAGTATATAACTAACTCAAACTCAAACCGCTAAGAAGTCATGAAAAACGTCTACTCTAAGTTTAATGCTTTTTATGCTCTACCACACAGCAGGCACTTGTTTAGTGGCTTCCATCAGCCCAGGATACTGATTGGTGCTGCAGAAAAAAAACTAAAAAATTATACTTAAATCTATTATGGTAGTTGTGAAAGAGAAAGAAAGATATTCAGATATTCAGACTTATTAGTGTTTTTGTCTCTCTGTTCTCTCTGAAAACATCTGATTTTTGTCAACCCAGTTTCAGTGAGAAAATAGAGAAGAAAAGGCATGGCTTGATCAGCTAGGAGAAGGGGTGGTAACAAAAAACTAAGAGGAGGGAGGACTAGGATTTTGGAAAAGGCTTTCCAGAGGGGTTTTTGGAATGTTCAATTTAGCTTTGAAATGTAAGACTACCAGAGAATGGCCTTGGGATAGAAATTCCATATTTAGTGCTATTTAATGAATAGTTATAGAGTTTAGAATTTTTAAATAATTTCTTGTGTTAGGACATGTTTTTTTCACATGACAGCAGAGTTTGCAGACAAGTATCTCTGAGGGTCATATGGGTTATGTAAGATTCCTAAAACACTATCTTACAGAGTCCACCAAAGACAGGATTTAAAATTGTGGAAGTGGAGGCCTAATAACATTTTGTTTTTGTCCAGGATTCTGTGATTAAAAAAAAAAATCAAGTTTACAACTTCAGTTTTTAGACATCTGAACCCAGTATATTCCACTACCATATAGAACAGAGCATGTGAGAGGATTAATAAAAAATGTAAGAATGGGTGTCATTGAATCCGTACCACATATATTTGTCAAATGGTTGAATATATGCTCGCTAAAACGTGAAGGGTGCCTATGTGCTGCAGGGCTTCACATGGGGACAGATCCAGTGGGCAGAAGCTGTCAAATAAGCAAGGAAAGCATCTCAAGCAAGGCACTGGATGCTGGCAGCAGGTACTTTTATAGAAGAAACAAGAGGTCACTTTGAGAGACAGGAGGCCTTTGGAAAGTAAAGTTGTTAGTGGTAGAAGCCTAAAAGCTTCTTCAACCTGGTTGAGGATCTTAGAGCTGGCATGAGAAGAAAAAAGGGTCTGTTGAGCTTTACCAGTTCTTTTTTTATTTATTAGAAGAAAACCTATGTTAGTAATTCCAATCCAGTGTGGTACACTGGTCTAGGAAGGTAAGGCCGCTCAGCTGGCTGCCACTCGAGAGAGGCTCACATATTAGCTCTGAACCCTTTGCCTCCAGATCCCAAATCTGCATCATTTCCTCTCCATGGTTCCTCTGGCACTGCCTTATGTTGGCTACTGTACTGTTGGGTTGAACAGAATTTATATCTCTACATTTTTATATGCTTAGGGCTTTCCTTACTCTCCTCACTTTAGCGTCAAACTCGCTCAAGTCTCATTTCTCCTTCAGGACAAAGTTCATATTAACACTTAACCTTGCCTGTGCTTTGTTGCCTCTTGGGGGGGTACATTTTTTATTTCTTACCAGGTAAATTCTTATGGCACTTTCTAGAAAATTAGGCTTCCTTCATTGAAAACCCACATTTCTTCTGAAGTCTAATCTGAAGTACATGCCACCTGCCACAGAAGTTGAGCTGACTAAAAGAGATACTGTATTAATGGGTTATGTAACCTTAATGAACTGACAGAATTGTGGCCAACAGAGTAAAAGTAAACAGGGCAGCAGATTGTAAAATTAAGGCCCCTCACTTGAGTTGGAATGGCCTTTGAATTTGAATTCAAGCTTTTGCATTTTTTTTATTGACAAGATTTAGGGCAAGTTTCTGAACTTCTCAATGTCTCAATTTTCTATATGAAGATCAATTTTAAAAGCAGTTACCTCTGACAGTTTTATAAACAAATATTGCACATAAAATTCAAATAATATTGGCACGTAGTAAGTCCTTCATAATTTTTATCTATTAAGTATTGAGAGGGAAAAAGAGAAAAAAAATATATGAACCTTTTGTCTGATATGTATAAGGCTTCAGGAGATAATTGATGAGTTCAACAGAGAATAAGTAGAGACAGAGAAGACTAAAGGCAGGAAACGGAAGCAACAAGGCCAGACGTTCAAGTAGAGCCCAGTGCCCGTCCTGGGGGCTGGGGGGAGCGCTCAGCAGAGGCACAGTGCTTGCCGGGTACATGACTGCCAGTACTCCCGACCCCAGCAAGAAGAACAGACGGTCAGACCCTTCTGTTCTGAGTTGGTATCTTCTGTCTGAGGAATATTTGGTGGCTGTGTTATAGTTTAAAATTTCTTAATATATTTAAAATGAAAGAAAAGTGAAGATTGCCTCTTTCAGAAGACAGTTTCAAGAATTATATAAAAATATGTGCATATTATTCATATGTAGTAATCTCTCAGTAGCTGCCATTTTATTTTCTGCACCATCAGTTCTAATCATGCAAAAATAAGTGAAACTCCCAGAAATGACCTCAATTTAAATTAATAAGATTTGATTAAATACTAAATTTTCTTATTTTTTAATCTTTTATTTATTTATTTATTCATTTGGTACAGGATCTTGCTACCCAGCTTAGCCTCATAGTGATCCTCCTGTCTCTGCCTCCCCAGCACTGAGATTACAGGCATGCAGACCACACCTGTTTTGGGGCTGGCTCAGCTTGCCTGGGGTTCCAGGGGTCAACATGGCATGCAGTACTGGGGATCGAACCTGGGTCCTTGCATTTGCCAGGCAGGTGCTTAGACCACTGAGCTACTTTTTCAGCTCCAAATAATAAATTATTAATAAATAATTTATAATATAATAATTAAATTATTTAATTAAATAATTTAGATTGTTCATTATTATGAGAAGGGTGAGGAAATCTCATGCCATCTTATTTAATCTTGCCCACAGCATAAATCATTTCTTTATTATAAGGTCAATCTTTCCAGTGTGTTAGTACTCACTCATCTTTAAGAAACTCTTATTTAATAGTGGTCCCAAAGAACAAGACCACACTGTTCTATTACAGTTTCTCACAATAATCATCCTATTAATTACTATTTTTTTTTAATTTTTTTTTTTTTTTTGTCTTTTTGAGACAGGGTCTCACTATGCAGTTCAGGCTGGCCTTAAGCTCACTTTGTAGCTTAGGCTGGTCTCGAACTCACAACAATCCTCCTGTCTCAGCCTCCCGAGTGCTGGGATTACAGGCATGCGCCACTACGCCCGGCTCCTCCTATTAATTACTATTGATAACTTATTCTGCCTATAATATTTAGTCATGTATACGAAAAAATAAAGTGTCCTAGGAGTCAGTTCTTCCCACTGTTTTAGTATTCTTTCAGGGGTCTGGCCACTGTAAATAACAGAGTTTTAATCTATATTGATTAAATAACTATGAAATGAATAAGAAGTCAGCCAAGACCTAAAATTTCCAACTGTTGGAAATTTCTTTCCTAAAATGTACTGTTGGATCAATAATAAATTGAAATTCATTCTGTAAATTTGGAATTTGAAAGTTGTGTTAGTTCCTGTTGCTCTTGTAACAAATAACCATATCATGGCATTGAATAATATGAATTTATTATCCTAATTTGGAACTGAGCACTCTGGAATGGTCCTTAGCGAGCTAAAAAGGACCCATAGAACTTCAACACTGATCTTTTCTTAACTTCCTTTTTCACATTTAACAATTCTTAAGATTACAATAGATCCACTAAATCCAAGAAAATGTCTCCATAACTCAAGGTCAGCTTATTAACTACCTCAATTCCATCTACAATCTTAATGAGTTTTTAACCTAATGCCATGTAGCCTCACAAAATCTGGGACTCTAGGACTAAGATGTGGTCAGTTTTGTATGATCCTTATTCTTAACTCTTTATGGTTACTAGAACTTGAATAACATAGATATAAATTTTTCATTGTCATATATGTGAGCGACTATTATAATGAATGGGAATTACTTATGAAGCCTAGCTAAATGAAATTCTTCCTGCTTACTAACAATTTAAAGAATTTGATCAAACATTGATATAAAATGACTTCCTCATTTAAACTAGAATTGCCATACCTACCTCACATTGTTAGTATGACAATTAAATTATTATAAATAATTTAGGAAGGCATCCATATTAGAATAAAGGGGTAAAATGACCTTTATTCATAAATGACATGAACTTTTATGTGAAAAATCCTCAAGATTCCCTAAAAAGTAAAACCTAATAAATCCAGTAAGGGAAGATACAACATCAAGATGGAAATAAATTGCAGTTCTATCCACAAACCACAAACAATCTAAAAAGTAAATTTGGAAACAATCCTGTAAACGAAAACAAGAATACAATACCTATAAATGAAACTAACCAAGAAAGTGAACAATCTATACACATGCCACTACGTAATATGAGTTTCAGTTATGTAGACAGCCAGCATATGTCCATGGATTAGAACCTTTACTACTGTGAAACTGTCTATGGGGTATCGGGAAATGGTACAGTGGAATAAGCACTTCCCTGGCAAGCACAAGGGCTTGAGTTCAATCCCCAGTTCTGCTAAAAAAAATAGTGTCTATAATACCCAAATGATCTATATTCTCAATGTAACTCATATCAAAATACTATACCAATGTCATTTTATACAAAGGGAGAAAATGATCTCAAATTCATATGGCATCACAAAAGGACCCTGAATAACAAACATAGTCCCAAGAATGGAAAGCAAACCTGATTTTGAGACAACTTGCAAAGTTACAGTACTCAAAATGCTATAACACTGGCAAAACACAGACATATATATGAATGAAACAGGAAAGTCCAGAAATGAACCCACTTATATTTAGTTAACTGTTTCTAACAAAAGGTCCAGTTTCCTTTTCTGTGTGTGGTTTTCTAGTGTTCTCAGGACAATTTTTGAAAGTTAGCCTTTCCTACTGTGTAGGCTTGACACTTTTGTTAGAAGAATAAATATTAACATTCTTACAATGTCATTTGAAATAGAAAATGTAGATGTAAAGACAATCTAAATGTCTATAAAAGGATGAATGGATAAAGAAACTGTGATATATACATATCATAAAATATTATTCTGCCACAAAAAAATGAAGACATTATACTAAATGACAGAAATCATTGATAGAAAGGCAAATACTGCCTGATTGCAGTTATGTTAAGGTATCTACAATAATCAAAATCATAATAGGAGAAAGTAAAATGGTAATTGTCTGGGACTGTGAAGAAGGGGAAATGAGAGAATTGATACTTATTGACTAACTTTTCAGTCATGCAAGATGAAAATCTTCTAAAATTTTGCTGTGTGACATTAGGCTTAGAGTTAACAATATTCTGCTGTGCATTTAAATTTTTAGAGAAAGATTTCATGTTAGAACAATTTTACCACAATAATTCATTTTTTTAAAAAACTTGAGGATGATCCAATATGAGGAATAAATAAATTTTAGTTGTTATAGCCATTAACCAAATTTATGATCTAAATGATCTCTCAAAATGACATAAGGTTTTAAATCCTAATCAGATATTATTAATATATCTAGTCAGACTCTCCATTCACTTGCTGGCATTTATTGATAATTTTAAAGAAATGAACAGTATGCTATATAATAGGAGTAATAATATCTTATAATTGATAGCACTTTGAATTTTCATTTTCTTTTTTTTTGGCAGAACCAGGGATTGAACTCAGACCCTTGCACTTGCCAGGGAAGAACTTACTCCACTGAGCCATCTCCCCGGCCCCTGAATTTTCGTTTTCTTGTGTACTCTTATTTAGAATAAATGGTTCTTGCCATAAGAACATCAAGTCTCATTGAGAAAAGTACAGCTTACACATAAATTCAGCCAAATGCCACAGACGCAATATTAAAGTCTCATAGTAGTGAAGAAGAAAGCACTCACTCAGCGCGATTACTAGAAAAAGCCCTGCACCAGGAGAAGCCTCAGACAGGAAATGACAAAGGCTCCATCGGTTCACCCTAGCTCAGTTTTTTCTCTTAGGGCTCTAAAGACTATAGACTCTGGAGGTTAGTACGACTCTACAATTCAAGAGGAAAAACGAAGGGGACAGTTCCTCATGGTAGCAGTAATACTTCTGTGGCTTCTTCACTAAATGGGAAATCTGTCCTGCATAGTTTCAGGTTTTTGCTTCTTCCAAAAATAGATTAATGGGAAGAAAAAGTCCCCAAATAAAATTATTTGTGTTAAACTTTTTAAGCTAGAACAAAGGGCATGCTGTGTCCCTCACTCCCTAGGAGTGATATTTTGCTATATCCACTTGCTGCTTCACACATGAACCACTGGTTTTTAGAGGATGAAGTATGGGGGTGGGGGTGGGTGATCTCCCTTCATATAAAGAAAAGACTACTACAAAATATATGAAATGAGGAACCTGGCAAAAGAAACAGCGTAGAAGGGCACAAGGTGAGAATTTCAGCTTGGACATCCCACTCCTTCTGCTAATCTCATGAGTCTGGCTACCCAGAGGAGCTTTGCTCTCAGGTGGATTTCTGAGAAGAGAAAGCCGCCATTTGCTCACTATACCCTGGGGCCACCCAGCTGCCAAGTGCTAGCTGAACAGAGGTTCGTCAAGAGGTTTGCAGTCAAAAGGCAGCAGGATGGCCAATTGCCATAAATTTCCACAGAAGTCTGGCATCTTGGCATCTTGCTGTTCTCCCCCTGCCCCGGGTTAATTGATGAGAACCTCAGCCTTGAAAGCTGCTTATCCTACCAACTTCAGCTGCTTCCTCTTTTCCTGTGCCTCTCTTATACTGCACTTCCTCCTGCTTAATAGTAAGATGAAGCTTCTCATATACCTGACTCTTCCAGTGAAGCCACCCAAACTCTTATGTAAATGCCTCTCTCCCCCTTCCCACACACTCATGGGTAAAGGCAGAATTGCCACGTCCCCCCTTGGACCCGATTGCTAGGCAACACTCAGCCATGTGAATTTGTCACTTCTGTTTGGCGCAAATTTCAATTTCACCTCCAACTGTAACAACACTGCTTGATATATTTTAGATGCCACTGTGGTTGGATGGCATCCCAGGAAAAGATGTGAAGTGCTACTGCCAGGAATGAGTGATTGGCACTGGGTAAAGCAATGCTCTGAACTCAGCCTTGGCATACCATTAATTGTTAAGTCTGTTCTGCTACCACCAACCTCTTGTCAGAATCATGTCTATTGTAAGCCTTTGCGACAAGAGTCCAAATGGTGAGGCTCTCCCCCTCTGTAAGATGCGAGTCATGTCGATAATGAAGCAGTGGATGTCTCAGCTCCAAATACTGTACATTACTTCTCCCTACTTTCCATCTATTGGCTGCACTTTAGTGTGAAAAGAAAAATAGTCCCACGTCTGCATATTACTGAGATAAGAGCTAGCACGTGCCAAATCAGGTTCTAGCCCCAAACCGGAGATCACCTTCCCTTTGGTTCCTTCAGCACAATGCGATTTCACCTGTGATAACAATTAAACATCGCGATAAGGAAACAAGTCATTAGGATGATAAAAATTAATGATAAATATACTATGACACATTTGACACGTACAATTTATATACTCACATAAGATAGGAAAACATGCTACATGCTATCATAATTTTGAATAAACACATGGCATGTGGCAAGAGATAATTTCTATTAATCCTGGAGTATCTAATGTTTCATTACCCATCTAATAACGTAGTGTATTATTTGTGTTTAGGAATACAGTTGCCTCGCCATCTACTTTGAACATTCTTATGTACTTCATAATTGCTCCACTGGCTCTGAGGATGTTACTATGTGGAGGTTTTTTTTTTTTTTTTTTTTTTTTTTTTTTTTTTTTTTTTTTTTTTTTTTTTTTTTTTTTTTTTTTTTTTATGTGCTCTGTGCTAAATGATCGTGAGAATATCTGGTTTCATTTACCTTCAGTCCCTACGTCCACTGCTATGCCCACGAACTTTTTTCAATGAAGGAGTTCTTTTCCTCAAATCAAAACATCTTCAAAAAGCTTGGAAATATTTTCCTGAAATGAACCTAATTAAATAGGAGTCAGGCTGCTATAAGTAAAAACAGTTCCTCAGACTACGTACATTTCCTGATTCACTGGAAACAAAAGGGGTTTCTGTAACAGTGTGAAGGAGCCACGAGTGCGCATGTTCTTGTAAGAAAGGCCAAGGGTGCCGTTCTATTTTCTTAGCTCTGCTTTCATATTTATGTGTCTCATTTCCAGCTCATTGCTGATGCCTCAGTTGCGCTATCCATCACCACTTTTATCCTCCTTGTTCCTCAAAAAGAACATAAAATCCTTTTTTATGTGGTGGTAATATTATTGCAAATAAAAGCAAATACCAAAATCTTTATTAGTCTGCCAAAATAATAAACTATTTAATAAAAGCATGCTGTAAAAATAAGGTCATTTGCATCACTCAAGTTACTTGCAGGAAATACAGAGAATTATTGGTCAAAAAAGCGCAAACTGACAGCAATTACTTCTCTTGTTCATCTGACACACTATGCAATAGGGATGCAATTTTGTTAATATTTTGCATATTTCCTGGATTTAAATGTCTTTGATGTTGTCCAAAACTGGTTAAAAAATTAGAAATTTAAAAGTAGTCTAATCTTACAAAATACTGATTTCTTTTTTAATAAAAAGATTTTGATAAGGAAAGAAGACAAATTAGAATGGTCTCTTTTATTTTTTGGTACCTTTCTCACAAATATGTACATTGACCTTCTGATAACCTTGATATTCCAAGATTTATTACCTAAATATTTATCATTTTAATATCCAATATTAGTCTTATTTGCTATGGGTTTGTGTCCAGGCTGCAGCTGTGCAATATTTCCCCTTTCTGTACTCACTTGTTGTCACTTCTGCACACACACAAATGTTTTATTTGAGGTTAGTCTAAGAGCGAAAGTTAACAATAAATGTGCTGTTTCTAAACAAAAGTCTAATGTTTGATCTTTCAGCACACTATAATATGAACCTCCCATATTCCTTTTTCCTTGCAATTTCTATGCTCAGCTGGCAGGTGTGCAAATATATTATTGATATACACATGACAATGGCAAAATCATTAGCTATGACAAGGATTAAAATATCATGTGTATAGTTCTCACCTTCCTCAATCTGTATATCAGTTTTTCTGCTTAAAAAGAAAACATAATTCACTAAATATTGTAAATATTTGCAAAATCAAACATTAAATATATCGTTTCATGATTGTCTTTAAAATTAGGAAAAGCAGGGACCAGCCCAATAGCTCAGCGGACTAGAGCACCGGCTTAGGCTGAGCACAGCTGCGGGGCTTCAATCTGGCCCCGCCCCCAGGGTGCTCTGAAATGGTGATGGAGGCTGGGCGCGGTGGCGCTGTAATCCCAGCGTGTGGGAGGCTAAAAACACTGTGTTCAATCTAAGTAATGAGACCCTGTAGACCCTCTCCTGAAATCAAAATAATAATAATAATAATAATGGTAATAATAATAATAGGAAAAGCTCCTTGACCTCCAGTTATTAATATTTTTAGTTTATAAAGCCTTTTGTGTGTGGTTGTTTGCTTGGGACACAAATTAACCTTTGTCAGTTTTATGCACATCCATTTTCACCTCATTTCATTTTTATACTTTTCTGCTGGATGGTTATAAAGCAAGACCTATATAGCAACAAATGTAACTTTTATATATAACAAGGTCAGCCAAATCCCCTCAGGATTTAGCCTGAATCCCTACACTGCAGTTTGTAGATCCATTGTCAGTGTCAGCCATGTGGATGAGTCACAGCCCCTGCTTAATCAGTTTGCTCTCTGTGAAAGCCTAAGAGAATGTTTTCTCTCCATGTGACTCTCCCTAGGCATACTCTACATTATCGATCACTTTCCTCCATGGCCCCATAATCTCCTTGATCAGAAAATCTGGATGCAACTGAGTTGCAGGATGTTACAGTACAGGTTCTCTTATGTCCTGAGTCCTCACTGACCTTGCAAGGCTAGGGCCAAAATTTTGGCTGAGCTTGCATTCCTTCTTTTTCTCTAATTTTTGGTCTGCAAATGTAAGTTGTTAACCCTCCAGAAGAGAAGCTTAATAATATCATTAGCTATAACATATTTGCCTGGTATTTTTTAAAAAAAAGAAAATTTGGATACACAATGAATCACTAGTGCTGCATAGACAAAGGGATAATAACCTAAAGATACAATAAGAAGGTTGTATCTGAAGACCAATGAAAGAACGAAAGAGGTCTTAAGACAAATCAACCCTGCCTTGATCTTGAATTTCTAAACTGTAGATGGGCCGGGGAGATGGCTCAGTAGAAGAAGCGCTTGCCGGGCAAGCACAAGGGTCTGAGTTCAATCCCCAGTTCCACAAAAAAATAAATAAATAAATAAATGAAATAAAATTTGAGCCGGGCATGATGGCGCATGCCTGTAATCCCAGCACTTGGGAGGCTAAGGCAGGAGGATTGTTGTGAGTTCGAGACCAACCTGAGCTACAAAGTGAGTTTGAGGCCTGCCTGAACTGCACAGTGAGACTCTGTCTCAAAAAAAAAAAAACAAAAAAAAATAAATAAATAAATAAAATAAACTGTAGAAAAACACAAAAGTTAATTCATAATGTTTAAGCCTCTCAGTATGTGCTATTCTATGGCAATCTTAGCAGCGTAATACATTATAACAAAAATTTTGGTCTATCTTAGTACCCTATTGGTTGAAAAACACAATCTACCCATGAGCAACTCATATGGTAGAACAAAAGTCTAACCTAAACCCCTAAATTCTGATACATAATACTCTCAAAAAAAGTCTGAATTTTAAGTTTTTGTATCTTAGAAGTTGTTAACCTGGAGTCTGCAGGCCACAAAAGCCTCCTGACATGTGCAATATGCCGCCTTTCATGGGTTTTGCCTATATTTGTTGTAATATAGGGAAGTGTGTCATTCTAAAAATCAAGAACCACTTAAGTCTTAGAATATGGCTTAAATTATGACATATATGATCTATATAAGCCTGAAAGATACAGGCTGTTTCTCTTAGAAACATTTGGTTACCAAGAAAAACTGGTTTACTTGGTCTTCTGACAGAATTTTCAAGAATTTTGACTTTTTTGACTGTATGTATGTAATCAAGATTTGTTCTCTGATACAAAAATTTAATGCTATGTGTTTAATTAATAGAATTAAATTGGCAGAGATAATGTCAAGTAAATGATATGACTAATCCACAGTGAGATGCGGTGCCACTCCTATCCTGACTAATGAACCCATGGGATAACTCCAATATGCAAATTGGGATGTAAGACATGCTTTGAAAGTCAAATCAAAGCAATTATTTGACTCAGTCAAAAGAGTCAAAACTCTCAGAAATTCTGTCAGAAGACCAAGTAAACCAGTTTTTCTTGGTAACTGAATGTTTCTAAGAGAAACAGCCTGCATTTTTCAGGCTTATATAGATCATATATATCATAAAGAATTTTCTATTTGGTAATGCCATAAAGAAAACATCTGCAATTTTCCTTAATCCTATTCTATGAGAAGAATTTGAAATGAAATATCTATAATTAGGGCCAAGTGCTATGTTTTGGTTAGAAATTCTATCATAGCTTCCAGATCACCTCTCTTTATTAATAGTATTATAAAGGATTAAGAATCTCTTAAAAAGAGCTGGCAGCTACCAACTAATATTTGATACACTTATTAAATATGAATTTTATCTAAATTCCTATTATCATCACTTGGGATTTGTCAAATGCATTACTGGGCACTATGCCCAAGGGAGAATACAGATGTGTCAACGAATTAAAGAACTGAAGGTAAAAATTTCTGTAGCATTGCTATAGGGCTTGGCTGTATACTAGCAAACATGCCCTTGGTGTGGTATAACACTGTCGTAAGGGTGTCTTCTACCTTCTGCCTGCCCATTCTACTCCAGATTCCATTCTTAATGTATTTCTGGACGTTCAGTGTGTGTAGATTGTTGCTTGAAGTCCAGTGCAGAGGCATCAGATGGACATACTAAGTAGAGACTTAAATTCTGAGAACCTTAGGTACCAAGAATGTCAATTAAAAAGAGCAGATCTCCTGCTACTAGAGGGAATGTAGATTTGGACCATTGTAATCTGATTTTAAATATATGAGATTTAATTTTTGTCCCATAAGGTTCTTTCCATGAACTCCTATTTACAGTTACACAGGAGAAAACTGCAACCCAAAGAGAGAAAGCCTTCAAGTCCCAACAGAGAGCTGCCTGTCAAATTTAAATGTTATGGCTCCCATGCCAGTATCGTTGCTCACGTTTTCTCCTGTCTGACCAGTCCACATCCTGCTTTGTAGAATGCGCCAGTCTCTATGGTGATATTTAAAACATCCACCTACAGAGTAACATGACATACCTTGATATGTAAATTAGAATTCATCATTATAAATGGTAAATTAAGAAAGAGAAAGTTAAAAGGGCCTCCCACTAAATGACTACTGTTCTATCTGAGTAAACTAATTATAGAAATAAAGAACTATTAATTTACAAAATTCAAGCAAATAGGTCTATATTTGGTGGTATATCACCTTCCTATATCTACTTAAATAATTATCTAATTTAAGAGAATATATGACATTGTTTTCTTCTAACTGGTACAAATCGTGGCTTACAATGGCACAAACTTACTCTCCTTCAGTTCTAGGAAAGAGACGTCCAAAATCAATTTCGTATAGCACAACCAAAATTCCGCAGAGCTACAACTCTCTGGGAGGCCTCAGAAAAACATTCATTTATTTTCTTTACCTTCTAACCTTGAGGGCCCCATTCTTTGCTTATCTTTTTGTTTTGTTTTGTTTATGACTTGGGTTTTGGCTTTTAGGGTTCTTCCTTTATCTTCAAATAAGCAATGTAGCTTCTTGTTTCATTCATTATATTTTCTTCAATTCCGTTTTGTAGTAATTTTGCCTGTTTTTCTCTTCAAATGATCCTTGTGATTATATTTATGGCCCACCTGGACAATTCAGAAATTTTCTTTCTCCAGATCATCAATTTAATTGTATTTGCAAAGTTCTTTCTGCCATGTAAGTAATATTCATGAATTCCAGGAATCAGGTTCTATATACCTGGATGTATTTGGAGGACATTATTGAAACTATTCTAGAGCCATTGACAGAGAAACTTTCTCTTTTAAAGTACAATGGAGAGGGGCTGGGGAAATGGCTCAGAATTTAAGTGGTCCCCTGACAAGCACAGGGGTCTGAGTTCAATCCCCGGTTCTGCCAAGAAAAAAAAAAAAAAAACAGTACAATGGAGAATTTTTTTAAACAAAAGTTTTTTAAACAAAAATTTAATATTTGTTAAATTTTTACACTGCACTAGGCATAGGGTAAATGTTTTGTTATTGTTGTTCTTTTTGTTTTTGTGGAACTGCGGATTGAACTCAGGTCCTTATGCTTGCCAGGGAAGTGCTTATTCTACTAAGCCATCCCCTTGGCCCCAGATTGAATGTGTTTTGCGTAAATTGTACATTAATAGTAATTAAAATTATAAATTAGCTTCCTGCCTATTACCATTCCATGGATGGGGAAACTGAGGCACATGTGAGTGTGCCAACCTTGCCGTAGCTCAAAAATACCGTATCTGAAAAAATTGATCTAGATGTTGAATAAGCTTCTTAAAATGTCATTTTATGGGGGCTGGGGAGATGACTCAGTGGAATAAGTGCTTCCCTGGCAAGTGCAAGGGCCTGAGCTCAATCCCAGGTCCCCCCCCCAAAAAAAAAGTCATTTTATATTATTCAGGTAATTATTCCAGTACATTATGTAGTTTATATGCTTGAAGCAGTTACACATTAATTAAATAAAAGTTATTTTTAGACGAAGTTTGACACTCTTGCTTGGTATACGACTTCCCATGGTTTACACATAATTTCCCACCTTCTCATTCTTCTCCCCATAATAATAGCTCCTATTTTAATTCTTCAGCACCTTTACTTCCTCCACAGGTTTCAAAGTTCATGATTGAGTTACAAAGGAATAGAAAGCAAGTTCTTTACCACAGAGGCACGAGACAGCAGCCTTTTGCTTGTGTCTAATTTGGAAATATTCTCTGAATATGATTCTCATAAGTTTTAAAACTTCCTTTCATTCCTTGGTTTCAGTGGCTCACAGCTGGAAACCTGTATACATTATCCTTATAGGTCAACCATGTACTTGCTTTTCTTTTTCACAGGGGTGAGTGAACCAAAAAAGCTCTACTATTTATCATCTTTTACAAGGATTTCTGAATCTATTTTCTTTTTCTAAACCTCAGTTATATGATGGCATGTGGGGAAACAGAAGTTTGTTTTTGTTTTTGTTTTTAAAAAAAGCACATTTTTTGGAGTTCAGAAAATATACCTTAAATAACAGTAATGTTGTAGAATTTGAAGACACAGTGAGAAGAGAAGGCTGATCCCAAACCTTTTGGCAAAGGTCGTGGGTTCTGTATTCGTCACAGATTCATCTTCAGTTTCCATAAGTATGCATGACTTTTGTGGCTGAATGATCTTCCTTCCAGTATTATCAGATTATATAATTTCCTTGGGCCCTTCAACTTTATTAAGTGAAATGACCCATTAGGGAGAGCTTCCCATACCATACTATGTAAGAGGGAAATAGTTTTCAAGAGACTCTGGCTTTTCAGCATCTTCTAACTGAAGATATGAAGCATAATTATACAATGGTGGTATTATGGATGCCAAAGAAGATAATTAAGAAACAACATCTTAACAAGATAGAGACTAATTTGACACAGTTATTGTACAGTCACATTCCAATAACACCTACAGAAAAGGGTTGATCCCAAATTATATTAAAACTGAACAATACTAAAAGGAGATGATTTTTGAAAGCAAGCCCTATGGAGTCAGTTATTTCAGAAGATCTGGAAATTTACAGATAAATAAAAACAAATAGAAGATAGAAAGAATCTGTTATTATTACTGTAAGTTAGTGTTGATCTGTAAAGCTTTTATATTAAAAGACTGCTGAAGAAAAACATCTGAAATACAACAGGAAGCAGGTTCCTCAAGTGACTTAGCAGTTTGCAGTAGCATCAACTGTTACAGTGAAAACAAAGATCTGTAAACTTAGAACTTGGCAGGTGAGTGAGTAACAGATTTCCCAATATAATGTTTTGATTTATGAGAAATAAGTGGATTTGCTGAAGTTTTTTTTTTTTTTCTTTTGCCTGCTCCACATTCAATCACATATTTTATTACTACTTAGGGTGTTGATTAAAAATGTTTTAAGGGGGCTAGGGTGATAGCTCAGCAGTCTAAGTGGCTGCCTGATTGGCAGAAGGCCTGGGTTTGAGCCCCAGTACCGCATGCCGTGTGGTGCTGGCCCTGAAGCCAGGTATGGTGGCACAAGCCATAATCCCAGTGCTGCAGAGGCTGAGACAGGAGGATTACTATGAGTCTGAACTGTGTAGTGAGATGAACTTTTTAAATGTTTTTTAAGAAAAGATTTGTGGTTCTCTATTAACTACACATTTCCTAGATCTTTACCCTCTTTTGATTTTGTAAAGTAGCTTAAAATTGCAATAGAGAGAATATCCTGAATATTCTGATATAAAGGTACACTTGGGTCTGCGTATATATGCTTAATACGGAAGGCAGGGTTATTAGTATTAGCATTTCTTTTTGGAAATCACTAGTTTGGTTCTTTCTTGCCTTTTTGGTTGTATTGATTACAAATGTCAGAGAAAATGTACAGAGTTCTTTCAGATATTTTTGCACCCTATCACATAGTACTTCGGGTTTTTGTGGAGCATGCTAAATGCATTGATGACAACCCTTGTTACTACTATGCTAATAAAACTGCCAATTAAGAGCAGAAAAGGTACTTCTGAGATTTTTAATACGTGTTAGTTGAGAAGTCAGCTTATATAAAAAATATATTGAAAAATGATTTTCCATTTGATGAAATGCTTTAAAATGGACTTAGCACTACCCAAACATTTCGTTCTTCCTCATTGTCTCTACACTAGCATTACAAACGTTTCCATATTCACATACACATTGCAAGTAACCTTATGGGACTCGGGAATAATAAAGACTGTAAACCTACTGTGCATGGACAAGTTTCCTGAAGTTAGGCTAGGTTGGAACAATACTGAGCCAGTCAATTTTTCAAAATTATTTGCAAAGTTGATACAATACACTTTTCAGAACAGAAAGAGATGGTCGTTCTGACTTGTATTATATTGACAGGGAAATTCTAATCCCCTGATATTGAAGGTATTTTTTTACTATGGTGGCAAAAGACCTAAGCTAACAGTTCAGAAAACAATAGCACTTTACCTGGAAGAAGTAAATTGTGAAAATAATACGTTTCCATAATATTTAATCTTGAAGAAACAAAAATTATTTAATTTAGTAAACCCATTTAGCTATTTTTTCAGGGTCCTTTACTTACTGTACATTATTTTTTTTAAATCAGAGTATTATTTGTCATAAAGTATTTTATGACTAAAACTTTTAAGTGCTTTCAAACATCAATTTAATTTTTTAAATTATTATCATAAATTGAAAAATCATTGGTAAGTAGTTTACTACACATATGGTTGGAAGCATTGTAATTTTTAGAAATGATATAAAAATAGCCATTCCCTTTTGTGATAGTTACTAAATATTAAGCCAACTGGCTATACATTTATGACTCCAAAAAATTTGGTGAGTCTCTGAAAAATTCCCCTTACACTGCTGCAAACTTAGAATCTTGATTCAAGTAAGACTTTTTTTTCTATATTAGAAGAAAAACTATCTTTTCAAAAGTACTCTGTTCCTTAGAGATCATTTAAAACTTTTCTTCCTTATGGTCTGAGATAAAACATAAGAAACCTAATGTCTCTGTGTTAGTGAAGAATTTTCAACTTAAAATACTTTCTTTTTTCTTTCTTTCACATTATCGAGCTGGTAGGAATTAATTTCACCCATTTGCTCATCTCTCCATCAGGAATCTGGCATGAGGTGCCAACCATGGAAAACACTGGGATTAAAAATATAATATATAATGACTTCCTTTAGGAAATGTGTTATTACTCAAGATCTTAGTGGAGAAATAAAAGAGAATTTAATGAAAAAGTTGAGCTGAACAATCAGGAAGGAGCTTCACACAGGGGTTATGCCTGTTATCACAGCACTCTTTGAGAGTACAGCCTGAGAATCACAAGTTCAAAGCCAATGTACATAATTTAGTGAGACCCTGTCTCAAAAAAACAACAACAAAAAAAATCCAAATTAAAAAGGGCTGAGGATGCAGCACAATGTGAAGTTCATGCGTTCAGGACGTGGCACCAGGGACTGGCAACTGTGGGAGGATAAAGCATTCCTAGTTCTAAAGGAAGCGTGGAAGCAATGGGGATAAAAACCCTTAGTGAGGGCTACACCTAGGGAAGTGGTCGCAGGCAGAGCTTGAGAGGAAGGACGACTGTGATTATGCTCCTTCCTGTTCTTCTGCAGGAGTTTCCACGTGGAGGCCTCACTCGATGTGCCGCCAGCTAGACCTCCGGTAGGGCAGAGAGGATGGAGAACGAATCGGGGGTAAGAAAGGTGCATTTGGGCCAGGGAGGTAGCTCTGCCACCTAAGCCTCAGTCTGTCCATTGCAAGGACCCAGCTTTGATCTCCCGTATCACATGCTGTGCCGGCCCCGGGGCCTTGGCGTGCTGGGCATGGCGGTGTACGTCTGTAATCCCAGCAGTGGGGATGCCGAGGGAGGAGGATCACTACGAGTCTGAGGTGTTTAGTGAGACCCTGTCCAGAGTAACTTAATTAATTAATTAATTTAAAGAGAGATAGACTCTAAGGTGAACTCCAATTATCTCTACTACGTGATACACATCTTCTTTGACAATATTCACTCCCTAACACATTTCTAGGAATAAATGGCAAAAGTTAGTATCGCTTCTGATTAAGTTAGCTGTGCGCTCCTTCTCAGACATTTGTTCCATTCTTGTTCACTCTCAGAACCCAACAGGCACGCAGTCAGCAAGGGTATGAGAGAAGTCTCTGGCCCAGCAAGGAATTAAGTCCCTTACACCACATTGGAAGTGGGTGCTCTGTGAACCATGTCTTTAGATGAAGCTTTCATTCCATGAAACCCGAATAAAGGACCCAGGCAAGCCAAAACTGAATCCTAACTCACATGAACTGTGATAAAATAAATGATGGTTGTTTTAAACTATTGGACTTGTGATATTCTGCTCAACAACAAGTGATAATGAATACAAGAAAAGAGGGAACAGGGAGGTAAATTTTTCACCATTATTGCATTAGCATTCATTTTTTCCCATCAGGTGAAGAAAATTTGCCCAACACAAGATGAGACCCTAACTTCCATCAGTTAACCTATGAAGTCATCTCACTCAATTCATGTTCTTTCTTAAATTTTAAATTATAACATTAAGCTCCAACCAGAACTTTTCATACTCACTAGCAGAGAAGAGGGAAAAGGAAACCTGCTTCTCAAGGCAGATTCTAGGAAACTGGGTGTTCTAAGTTGTTAGCCTCATCTATTTTTTTTTTTCTTTTGTCTTTTTGAGACAGGGTCTCACTATGCAGTTCAGGCTGGCCTTAAGCTCACTTTGTAGCTCAGGCTGGTCTTGAACTCACAACAATCCTCCTGCCTCAGCCTCCCAAGTGCTGGGATTACAGGCGTGCAACACCACACCTGGCCCCGCCTCATCTATTCCTACTGGAGGGTCCGGATTCCAGCTCCTTCCCAACAAGTGCTCCTAGGTTAGCATAAAAAGCATGAAGTCTAACCACTGGTAGCTAGAGTACTTGGCCTTGCTGAACATTTCTACAGGAGCTACTTGACATTCCCTTCACGCGTTCATTTAAAAGTGTGAGCACCACACTTAATCTGTTCTTTAGGTAACCTTACAACGCAAGAAGGGGTCTCATCTCCCAGTCCTTGCATTCGTCACATCCTAACGCCTTCCTCCAGCTGACCCACAGGCCCACACTCTGCCAGAGATCATTTGGGTCTTACCTGCATGCCATGAATTAAAATTTATGATTCAGCTTCTCACTGACATGACAAATTTGTCCAAATGATTCACCTCATGTTTTACATGTAAGTACTGATGCTCACATATTTGCAGATTGTTTTGCTTGGTACTATTCTTCATAAAAAATCAAACTGTAGTTTCTGAATTACTCAATGTAAGAAGCTAAAGTATTTCACAACCTTTAGTGACAAGATAACTTACTGATGTAAAATAAATTCCTAAGAAAAAAATACAGGCTAATATTAGCTTCCAGGACACTTTATTTTTTAATAACTATATCCATTCATCTTTTCACCCCAATGAAAGTCTTTCAGTATTTTCCATTTCACCAGAAAAATCATAATAACTGAAAATACAATAAAGATATGCATTCAGTTATAATTCTTACCTTTCCTAGACCATTCTTTATCTTCTGCCTTACTCTGTGCTCCAAGAAGATAACCAAGCAGATTACCATCTGATTTTGCCTGAGATTCAGCAAATGAGGGGCATAGGCATGAGATACTCAGGCAAGTACCCTGATTTCCTTGCCTGTAATTTCTCCTTCTTTGCGTTATTGTGATCATGGTGGTAATTTTTTTGTTACCCTACCTTTGATGTATTGGTCCAGAGTCCATTATTCAAGTCTTTAAAAAGTTAGGGCTGGCCAAATAGTTCAGTGGATTAGAGCACCTTGCAAGCAGGCTCAGGGACCAGAGGTCCAATCCCCAGGCCTGCCCGCCCTGACCCTGAGGCACGCTGAGAGGGCAATTGAGACTGGGCGTGGTGGCGCGCACCTGTAATCCCAGCTCTTGGTAGGCTGTGAACAGGCGGATCACTGCAAGTCAATTTAGATCTAGTTATGAGACCCTGACCACCCTGTACACCCTTCCCTAAAATACAAAATAAAAATAAAAAGGGAATTAAACTATTTTACTCCTTTCTCTTCAAACTAGTGAATGTTTTTCTTTCTGTTTTTATCAGTTCCCAAGACTTAACATTCCTGATTCCTCAGTTTTGTCCAAAACTTCCTTTATTCTGTATCTTTTACACCACTTGAATCCAGCATCAATATCAGCATCATTTAATTCCTTTACCTCTTCTAATTTCTCACAGGCCTTGTTTCTTCCTGGGCCACTGGAACACATGAATTTTAATCCTTTTCTTTAATGTCATTGGCAAGAGTAGCAAAATGCACAAACATAAGGATAGTGAGTCTGAGGAGAAACACAGTGACTATTGTTTCATAGCAAACATGAATGCCAGTTTTCTAATCCTTATTTTGCCCAAATAGTTAAGATTTTAATTTGAATGCAAAAATTTAACTTCAACTTGTTTGTGCTTAAAATTAATACTTGAGATGACGATTAGCTATGAGTTTACTAGACATGCCCATACATTTTTGCCAGATACATATCATTTAATACCAAATTACAGATTAGCTTACTGTTAAGTACAGGTATTATATCAGACAAGTCCCTGGCTGTCTCCTGAGACTAGCTTCTGTAGTATAATAGAAGAGGACATAGTTTGCTTTTATGAAATTCAAATGGAGTAGAATATACAGACACTTAATATGTTATGATTTGAAGGCACGAAGGGTATCTTCCTAATTTGCAGTATTCAAGAAGAGCTGGGCATTATGGTGAATGCTTATAGTCCCAGCACTTAGTGAAGCAGAACTATTTCAAGTTCAAAGGTAGCCTCCAATACATAGTGAGTTCAAGGCCAGCCTGGACTATGGAGACAGACTATTTCTCAACAAACAAACAAACAAGTTCCAGAAACATATGTGGTATGAGATGTGTAAAAATCCAGTATCTAGAAAAGCAAGTATATAGGTATTTATGTTTTTGCAAATAGAGTCCTCTGTGTGTCTATATCTAAGAACTCCATGAATTAGAAATATTTGGGACTCTTTAAAAGTGACTTTATAGGGAAAAATTGCTGTTTTTGAATCTGTTAAGGTAAACTTTGCCTAATTAAATTTTGCAGTTAATTTTCATTCACCTAACAGCCTGAGAAGCCATTCTCATACATACGTTCCTGGTTTCTACCCATACAAACTGGGAGATTATCTCCTTCTGAGATGATCTCAGTAATCTCAAAAAATCTCAGTGGTTTACAACAAAGGTTTACCTCTCTGTTGTGCTAAATGTTTGTCCCAATATAGATACAGGCTCACTTATAGGATCTATGTCGCTAAAGCAAGTGCTGGATGATTGCCAGTCTAATAGCAGATGTAAAAAAAAAAAGAACGAGTGAACCATGGACTAGGTCTTAAAACTTCGCCCTGGGAATTACTTTTGTCTCCTCTGCTTACTTCTTTGGCCAAAGTGTGTCACACAACCACCATTATGGTTTGTGTGCATTTGGGCAAACTTCTAGAGTTTGTGATTAACTCGTGATCCACTGGGTTATGAGTGTGAGTGCTGCTGGGATATGGGTGTGAGTGCTGCGCCCAGCCTGTGGCAGATAGCCTGAATGCAACTGAGGGGAGACAGCCTTGCTCTGTTGATCCATTATTGCTGCTCCTCCTCCATTTTGCTCTTTTCTTTGCCTCTGCCATGAACTGCAGCTCTCTGCCATGTGCCCCTCTGCCTCGGAGAGCCTAGTGTGTGCTGAAACCTCCAGTAACTGTGAGCTAAATAAACTTTTCTTTCCTGCATTTTGGTTGTTGGGTATTTGTCCCAGCAAGGAGAGAAGAGTAACTGAGATCAAGATAATAAGGACTATTTATCATCAAGGGATTCTACAAGGAGGAAAAATACAAAATTTGGTACATTTATCAGATAAAATATTTCTAATGGAAGAATAGTGTTTAAAAAGTCTTTTTTTTTTTAAAGGATTGAACTAAGGACCTTAGGCTTGCCAGGCAGGTGCTTATGCCCTTGAGCTATATCCCCAGCCCTAAAGAGTCTTCATAAGTCTTAGGAGACAAAACTCTTCCCCATATAACATTTACATTAAATTTTGCAACAGGACTAGCTAATATGAATAAAATATTCTATGCATTCATATATTATTATTCAGTATTATCAATTAATTAACAACAAAAATTCAAGGACTGCAAAAGGAAGCAGAGTTAGGACAAATAAATTTCCTTTTGCCTGAGAGAAAAAAATAAAGTCAGTGATGAATAATAAGACAAAAATTCTATAATTAGTTTTAATCCATTGCTCTGTATTAATTTCTAATATCACTTTATTTTTCATATTTGAGGGGACTTTATCAGAATGAATTCCCTAATTATTTATATCAGCATTTGAAATATAAAATTCAATTAATATTCAATAAAACTTTAGTTGTAATTTATTAAACATGTTTATTTCTTCAAATAAGAATAAAAACTTACACAAAATGAATATAGGGAAATCTTACTGATTAAATGAAAGCTCAGAAAAAGTGGCCATAATTAAAATCTTCTCAATCAAAACAGCATTACCATAAGTAAATAAAATAGTCTAAAGTTTAATTATCTTTTCATTGTCTAGATTTTCTAGTTTTTCTTTTTCTTTTTTTCTTATTTACTTACTTGGAACAGGATCTCACTATGCAGCATGGACTCATACTGATCCTCCTGTCTCAGTGTCTCCTGCGCTGGAATTGCCACCGCACCGGTTTCAGTGGCTGGGCATGTGGCACCAGGGATCAAACCTGGGTCCTTCTGCTTAGAGCACTGAGCTATCTTCCCCAACCCCTCTGGTTTTAAGTGAAACTTGCTTTACTTCAGGGAAAAATGCAGTTTTTCTTTAAATAATAAATAAAGAAATTTACCCAGAAATTCCCATTGCTGTTGAATTTTCACTTAGAATTTGAATTTGTTGGACTTCTGAAATCATCACCAATAATTACTTAGAAATATGAACCTGTGTAGAGAAGGCTTTTCATAAGAGAGCCGTGAATGAACAATTACAGGTTTCATAATAAAAAAGAAATGACAGATGAGCATGATGTTTGTGAATTTTTAATACTCTGAAATCTGTAGCCAGTCAGTTTCACAAGATTGTTTTAAGTACAGAATATTTGTGTTTGGACAACATTTGAGGACTAAAAGTGGGTATAACATTTTAAGCTAATTTTTCAAATAAGTTATTCCATAGTTGACTACATGTGTATTCTCTATATTTTCTCTTCCAATGACATTCTCAAGAAATTTTTTTTTCTTTTTTAATGGGTTATCACAGCTCTAGGAATGCAGAGTATGTGAGTACATGTCATCACCATTTAAAAATTGAAGAGTAGACAGTTTTATCATTGTGAACATTTATAACATTGCTGAAAGTCAGACAGCCTAGATTCTAGCCTGTTTTTTTGAAGTAATTTTCTTTTATTATTATTATTTTTTATTGAAGAACAAATAGCAATGAGACAGTTTCAAGAGAAATTAACAGGACAGATTCGATAAATTAATACATTGCAAACTGTTTTCATGATGTTTTGGTATCATACAAGGTGCATACATGATATTATACTTACAGACATTATTATAGAAGATGTCTCTAATCAGTGAATTAAGACAGTGTAGCTATAGACATCTTATTTTTTATAGCTGAATTATATCACAGATTCAATAATTAATACTTTCTACCTTGTTATCTCCCTAGTGTTTGTCCATAGTACTAGAAGCCAACATAATACCTTATCAAACCACTATTAATGCAAGTCTTGCTTCTCATAGAATTATGTAGAAGCATGGCATATTTATTCTAACTGTACTGTTTATACACACACATCATGATTCTTCCTTTGTATACCCTTTTATTTTTGGCTAGATCTGTCAAAGATGAGCACTCCATTGTCATTAAACCAATTTAGGTGCCTGAACTCAGCAACACAATCCAACACAGTCCAGCATTCCACAAAAAGTGAGCTATCTGAAGAAGTTATTGACTGTAGCCATTTACAGCTCAACTTATTATTATGGCCCCACCACATAAAAATTATACCTCATTTTTATACTTTTCTGCTGGATGGTTAAGACCAAGATAGATCAAGACCTATTACAAAAAGGTGTAGCTTTTGTTTCTGAGGAGGTCAGTGAAGTCCCCTCAGGGTTTATCTTGTAACCCTGTACCTTACTCTGTAGATCCTTTGTCTGTGTCATACATGCAGATGCAACTCTCCCCAGGCACACTATAGTTCACCAACCTCTTTCCTCTGTGGCTCCATAATCTCCTTGATCAGAAAATTTGGAGCTCACCTGAGTTTCATGATGTTGCAGTACAGATTCTCCTATGTCCTGGGTCTTCACTGACCTTGAAAGGCTATAGCCAAAATGTTGGCTGGCTTTGTGACTCTTCTATTTCTCCAATTTTGATCTATGAACTTAGATTGTTAACCATCCAGAAGAAAAGCTAATTAGTACTCTGCAGCATATGCTGTTCACAGTTTGTCCTAACTATCTGACTCAATTCTTTTTAGTTGTTGTTGTACATTTCTATTTGTATTTCTTCTTTTGATTTCTTATGCTAGGGAGACTATACGATATTTGCACATGTATGTCTGGTTTATTTCACTTATGAGTATATGTTCAAGTGGCATGCACTTCAATATAAATGCTTCAAGTTTATCATTCTTTATAGCTGAGCAATACTCCATTATATAGAAATACCACATTTTTTTCAACCGTTCCTCATGTGACAGACATCTTGGTTGTTTCCAAGATTTTGCTATCACAAATTGTGCTGCTATAAACATAGGTATACATATATCTGTATGATATAATGTTTTCAGTTCCTCTGCGAAAATTCCCGGTGGGGGGACAGCTGGCTTGAATGGGATTTCCAGTCCTACTCTTTTGAGGAGTCTCCACAATGATCTCCACAGTGGTTGTACCAGTCTACATTCTCACCAGCAGTGAAGTGTTCCCTTTTCCCCACAACCTCTCCAACATTTGTTGTTCGTTGATTTCCTTATGACAGCCATTCTTTCTGGAGTGAGATGGTATCTCAGTGTTGTCTTTATTTGCATTTCATGGATGGCTAGCGATGTGGAGCATTTTTTTATATATTTATTCACTTCTTTAATTTCGTCCTCTGAGAAGTGTGTATTCATCTCAGAAGCCCATTTCTGAATTGGGTCTTTCAATTTAAGGGCCCTGTTATATCTTGTTCTTTATATGTTCTAGACAGCAGACCTTTGTCTGAGTGCTTATTAGTTAGGATTTTTTCAAAATTTGTGGGTTGTCTGTTCTTTGTTGACAATTTCTTTTGACATGCAGAAACTCCTCAAGAAGAGTTGATCCCAGTTGTTAATTCTTTCAAGTGTTTTTCATGTGATTTCATTTTGGTTCATGAACTCTTTGCCTACCCCTATGTCTTCAAGAGTTCCTTCTAATTTCTCTTCCATGAGATTGAGGGTTTCTGTTTTAATGTTTAGATCTTTAATCCATTTTGATTTTAACTTAGTGCATGGTGATTGAGCTGGGTCAAGTTTTATTTTTTGGCATGCAGAAAGCCAGGTTTTCCAGCAGCATTTGTTAAAGAGGCTTTCTTTCTTCCAGTGAGCTTGTTTGGCCCCTTTGTCAAAGATCAGATGGCTGAGTGTTTTCGTAGATGCCTCTGCATCTTCTAATCTATTCTACTGATCCTCAGGTCTATTTCGTTGCCAATACCATGTTGATTTTATCACAGTGGCTTTGTAGTATAATTTCAAATCAGGAATTGTGATGCCTCCTGCCTTGTCTTTATTGGCCAAGATTGCCTTTGCTATTCTAGGTCGTATGTGGTTCCAAATAAATTTTAGGATTGATTTCTCTATATCTGGGAAGCATGTTGGTGGCAGTTTGATAAGGATTGCATTAAATGTGTACAGCAATTTTGGGAGTATGGCCATCTTCACGATGTTGGCTCTTCCTATCCAGGAGTGTGGAATACCTTTCCATTTTCTGTAATCCTCTATAATCTCTTTTCCTAGGGTGTTGTAATTTTCTGTGAAAAGATCTGTGACTTCCTTGGTTTAGTGAATTCCAAGGTATTTTCTAGCCTGTTTTGCTCACTAATACACTGTATAATCAACTTTTATACCTTTGTTTCTGTTCTTTCACTTGTAAATTAAAAATAAAATGTATGTTTGAGTTATTTTACAGAGATTTTATTATGATTCATGAAACAAAACTTTTTTTCCCTCTAAATCTTTATTCTTTATCAGTGCACGTTTTAGTAATTAATGATTCTGTTACTGCAGGCA
This sequence comes from Ctenomys sociabilis, assembly GCA_004027165.1. NCBI lineage: Eukaryota > Metazoa > Chordata > Mammalia > Rodentia > Ctenomyidae > Ctenomys > Ctenomys sociabilis. The sequence continues at coordinate 37,803 of PVKA01018291.1, forward strand.
ACTGGCATATGTATTTGACTTTTTTTTTTATTCTTTCCCCTTCTTTCTCTCGAAATCCTTGACATTTGCAAAAGGCCCATCTCCTTTTTTATTATTTATCTTTTATTTTCTCCTTATTTATAATATTTGGAGTTTATCAAAAGAAAGTTTATTTATAAAAACAACTTATAATTCTATAATAATTTATATCTGACCAAATCTGAAACATGTTCCTAAATCCAAAGAACAAATAAAACAAGTATATTAAGGAAGCATGTGAAGAGAAACTTCTCTCATAGGGGATATGAAATTTTTTTTTCTTTTTTTTTGTGGACCCAGGGATTGAACTCAGGCCCTTGCGCTTGCCAGGGAAGCACTTACTCCCCTGAGCCATCTCCCCGGCTCTGAAAAATTAATGTATCAGTTCAAAATCTCTGATATTCACTATGATACAATATTTTAAAAAATAGAAATGGCAATCAGATCTGAATTTAAAATTAGTCTTATTTCTGGTGCACTAAATCAGTAATAATAAACTTTTCTTTCTTCTTCTTATTTTCATATTTAGTACAGGGTCTGCAGGGTCTCACTACACAGATCCGACTCTTAGTGATTGTGCTGTTTTTCAGCCTCCTAAGTGCTGGTAGTACAGAAGTGCCCCACCACTCCCAGTCTCATTCGCTGTCTCAGAGCATACCCGAGATGAGGCCAGTGCGGCATGCCGCTCTGGGGGGTGGAACCCCATTCCCTGCTCTTGCCTATGCAGGTGCTTTAGTGCAGTGAGCTATCCGAATGGTTTGGGACAATAAACTTCTTAAAATTGTAATCATCCACCTTCAATTTATTAAGATACCCTGAAAGTAGTATAATATATAAGAATTTGGTCACTGCTTCAGAAAAAATGCAGGACAAAGGGAAACTCAAAATTACCTGAAACTAGATTGGCAGAGGGTGATGCCCTTGAGAAACAGAATTACTGAAAATGTGCCTTAGAGTGACAAGTTTAGTAATCTGGTGTGCCAAGCCATCAACCGCAGTATTGAATGCACTAGAAATGTTGGTACACAGCATTTGAAAATGTGGAAGACTTCACCTAGTTTTGATAGCTAGAATTTGGAGACACTGTCATACTTGATAAAAACCTAAACAAATACTTTCTTCTTTAGTATAGTCATAAACAATAAGATAAATCTATATGGAGTGATACAGAATAATGCCATAGATATATTTGAAAAAACTAAGTACAGAACAGTGAATATAGTATGCACCCTTGGTGAAAAATAAAAAGTGATGTATACTTACACATTCATAGGCTCATTCTGGAAAGATATAGAAAAATGGATAATGTGTTGCCTCACAGGAAGAGCTGAGGGACTGAAGTTCTAAGAAAGGAAAGAGAATAATGTTATTCCTTGCTCTGAAATCTACATTATGTGATATGGACATCGCCACTCTAGGTTTCTTCTTTGTAATATTTGCACAGGATTTGCCATTTTCTATCCTTTTAATCTGTCTTGTTTTCATACTTAATGTAAGTTTCTTGTAGGCAAGTTGAATGTTGTCATCTTGTCCCACATTTCAACCCTCAGTTTGTGTGTTCAGAAATTTATTTACACTTAATGTAATTATACATATTTTAGGTTTAAATTTATCAACTTAATATTTGGTTTTTGTCATAATTTTTTCCTACCTTTGTTTAGAGTGCCATTTTATTTCATACACTTCATTTTGGCTTATTAAACACAAATGCTTGTTTTGCAATTTTTTGCTCTTTAGTTGAAGATTGATGACAGATGCTGTGATTGGTGCTCGTACACATTCAATGTTCATTTCACTAGGCAGGTACATAATAACAAATGTGGCTGGATGTTGGGGGAAAAGGACCCTTACTGCACTGTTGGTGGGAGCATCGAGTGCTGCAGCTAGCCTTGGAAATCACTGTGGAGATTCCTCGAAAAACTAGGATTAGAGGTGCTATTAGACCCAGCTATTCCTCTCTTTGGTATTTTACTGAAAGAACTAACAGCATCATACCAGAGCCGTGTGCACACGCACATCTATAGCAGTTTGTAACGGTTAAATCTTGGAAGCAACCCCAATGTCTATCGTTCAGTGAATGTATAACAAGATTTTTTTAATGTAATGGAGTATCAGCCATAATGAAGGAGAGACTTGAGACATTTATAGCTACATGAATGGACCTTGAGGCCATAACTGGGAGTGAAATAAATCGGACACACGTGTGTAAATATCTAACCTCTTTGGTGTGGCCAACTGGAAGTGTAAATAACAACCAAAATGTACAATAGATATTGTGAAATATGCAGAAGTTGTTCAATAGGAAATGGGAACTAGGGAGGGGGCAAGAGAAAGGAATAAAAGGAAAGAAAAAATTAGAAAAAGAAAGATAAAAGAGTTTTGTGAATGAGGCGTGTAAGGGAAATGAGAAAATAAAAAGAGAAGTCATTTGGCAAATTTAATGTACTTACTTTATAGATGAAGAAAAAACTTGTTGCAAAAATCATTTATTAATATCCCAGAACTAGAATCCAAATTCATGTCTGACTCCAAGAGTTTTGTGGTATTAGGAATATACTGGACTAATCTTTCAGCTGTTGTTACAGTCAGTAGTGTGTAAAAGGGATGGTTGGGCTAAACAAGTAAATTGTTATAATATTTGAAATTATTGGAGAGGTACAAGGAGATTGTAAAGCAGTAAAAATTCCTAAGCATAACAGATTTCCAAAATTTGGAAATAAAATTCACTAATATGGTACTATGTATCTTTCAGAAATTGGAATATAGTAAAACAGATGATAAACAGATTAGAGACTTGTAGAGAGGTAGAATTTACCCATAAGTGAAATTTTAAAATGTTACTGATTATATTATTACATGGAGCAAATTTCCTTTCAATGCTTCTAACTATTACTCAACTGAAGTAAATAACAGTGTTTGAATATCTGTATACCACTAAAGACTGTTTTGTAGGCTTTATGTTATGTAGGAACCCTATAATCTTCAATAATCCAAATAAACACGCAGCTAAAATTATACTTAATATACAAATGCAATTTAAGAAATATCATCTTGACTCCACTTTTAACTACAAAATCACTCTTAAAACAACTTTGACACAAAAATTCTGGAACTCTTACTGTTTGGGAGGACAAATTAAAGATAAAGATAACCCCCTTACATATGTAGGGATAGTTCAAAGTTTAGTTCCCATATTCAAATGAATATATTGAGAAAGATAATTAAATGAATGATACTACTTACTAGAAAATGTAATCTGATTCCATCTTTATCAAATAATTATTTTGTTAAGGGAACTTTTAATAACATAAAATAAAATCTGTTACTTTTAGTTGTTTGTGAAAGCACTACTACTTTCAAAGTAAAATATGTCACTCACCCTAAAAAGTTTCCCCACCAGACATTCGTCTTTGACAATCTTCTTCATCTTGGCTGAAGACATGCAGATCCGTTTCTATCACACCTAATTTTGCCTTTTCTAGTGTTTCATACGAATGAGATACAATATAGTATCTTTTTTTCTTCACTCCTTTCTTTTAATATGCTTTTTAAAATCTTTCTAAAAAGAGAATTAAGAAATAATACAAATGATACAGAATTTCAAAACAAGATAACAGAGAATTAACAATGGCTTTTATATTGCATACCATTACCTTCAAAGTAGTTGCATAATTACAAGATAGGTATGTAAGATCGATCAAACACTATGAACACAAACTGTCCCTTTCAAAGAACTAATAGAAATCTACCATTTCTAGTAAGTACAATTACCTTATTCTTTCCTTCTTTTTTCCCTTTCCCACCTACCAATTATTCTTGTCTATTTGAGCATTTTCTTCCCTTTGTCTATTCTACCTTTTGGATTTTAGTGACTCTTTCAGTTTATTATATGAGGGAGACAATGCAATGTTTCCGTGCAGGGTATGATTTATTTTACTTATGAGTTCGTGGTCTCTAGTTGCATCCATTTACATATAAAACCATCAGGCTTATGTTTTTATAGATGAGTAATATTCCAATGTATAAAAATGCTACATCTTTTTATCCATTCCTCAGTTGGTGGTCATTTGGGTTATTTCCAAGATTTATCTGTGACAAACTGCATTGCTATAAACATGGGCGCACATACATTGCTGTGGTATGATGTTTTCAACTCTTTTGGAAAAATATCCAGAAGGGAATAGCTGGGCGCAGCTCAAACTCTAATCCTAGTTTTTCAAGGTGTTTCCTCAACAATTTCCACAGTGATTGCACCAATCTATACTCCTACCCACAGTAGACAAAGACTCTTCTTGCCCCACACCCCAACCAGCATTTGTTATTGGTTGATTTTTTTTTTTAATTTTAAGTATTTGGTACAAGGTCTCAGTACACAGCCCAGACTAGAGTACTCATCCCATTTTTAGCCTCCCCAGAGCATGGGTTACAGATATAAACCACTACACCTGGTCTTATTAGTTGATTTTTTTTTACGATAGTCTTTTTTTCTAGGGTGAGATGGAATCTCACTGTTCTTTTAATTTGCATTTCTCAGATGACAAATGATGTTGAACTTTTTTATGTTTCTTTGCCATTTGTAGTTTTTCATCTGAGAAATGTGCACTCATTTCATATGCCCACTTTTTTAAACTGGGTGCTTGAATTTGTGGGGTCTGATTTTTTAAAAATAATTTTTCCAAAAATTAAGTATGTATGTATGCATGCATTTAGTACAGGGTCTCATTATGCAGCTCGGATTCCCAGGGATCCTCCTATTTCAGTCTCCTCAGTGCTGGAATTATATCCATGCACCACCATGCCCAGTTTCAGTGACTGGCACTGCATGCCTCGATTCTGAAGTCTGCATAGCATGCCATACCAGGAACGGAACCCTGGGCCTTTCTCTTGCCAGGCAGGTGCTTAGACTGCTAAGCTATCTTCCCAGCCCTGGGGGTTCGATTTTTAAAAATTCCTTATATGTTGTAGATAAAGTCCTTTATCTGAGGGACAATCAGTTAATTTTTTCCCCACTTTTATGGGCTTTCTTTTTATGCTATGATTTCTATTGATATGCAAAAACTTTTCAATAAGATGGGATTCCAGCTGTTGATTCTTTGAAGTATTGCCAGTTAAGTTTGATTTTGTTCATGAACTCTGCCTATCCGCTTTCAAGATTTCTACCTACATTCTCTTCCAGTAGACTTAGTGCTGATGTTTTACTGTTTAGATCTTGACCCATTTTGACTTTAGTGGATGGGTCTAGTTTAATCTGCAGCATGTGGAAAGCCAGTTTTTCCAGGACCATTTATTAGAGAGGCTTTCTTTTTCTAGTGAACATATTTGGTCCCTCTGTCAAAGATAAGGTGGCTGAATATGTTTTCAGTTGTGTCTGCATCTTCTAATTTGTTCCATTAATCCCTGGGCCTGTTAGTTTTCCCCAGTCCCATCTTAGTATGCTTTCAAAATTCATTCTTGTTGCCCTGCACATTGGTATTGTATGTGCATACATAATCCACAATTGATTTATTCATCTACCAATTGATGGAGGCTTGGTATGATTTATATTTTAGCTGTTATAAATAATGTATCTCTAAACATTCAAATACGCATTTTTATAATGAAATAGGTGTTCATTTTTCTGTGATAAATACCCCAGAATATTTTTGGGTTATATGTGAAGTATGCTTAAATTTAATGAGGTGCTATTAAATTGTTTTACAAAGAGGTTGCATCATTTTCTCATCCTATTAATAATGCACCAAAGTTTTAGTTGTGCCATATCCTTTTGAACACTTAGTATATCATTCTTTTTAATTTTAGCTAATCGAGTAGCTATACACTGATATTTAATTGGAGCTTTAATACAAAGTAAACCTCTGGTGCAGGAAAAGAAGTTTATTTCCAATTTGGACTTCTCTATTGGCAGAAGACTGGGTTGAATTGCATAAATTCTGATTTATTTATATGTTTTCCATGATTTTGCTTGCATCGGTTCCTTATAGTCTGCTCTACATTAGAAAATCAGTACAGTTGAGTTACTAAAAACTGTGGAAACTGAGACTAGACCTTATATTTTCATATAAATTCTTCAAGATATTGTTTAACTGTGAGATAAATCTGTGAATCAACTACTTCCTTTTTTTTTTTATTTCATTTATTTTTTTTTCCATTTATTTTTATTTTATTGAAATACAAATGTCAATCAGACAGTTTCAAAACACCATAACCATACAGAGTCGATGAAATATACATTGCAAACTGTTTTCATAATGTTTTGGTATTGTACAAGGTGCATACATGATATTATATTTACAGGTATTTATGTGGCTGAATTATATCACAGATTCAATAA
>PVKA01018292.1:0-26576 GCA_004027165.1 Ctenomys sociabilis
ACGCCCTAGTCCTAGCCTTAGCCAAACGAGAAGTTGTTTGCTACAGAGACCATCCACCCCCAGGTGGGGGTGGAAGGCGGAAGCCAGCGCCGTCTTTATGGTGCGGCTGTGCCTTTAAGGTGAGAGCACTCACCCCCAGGCGGGGGTGGAAGGCAGAAGCCAGCATCACCTTTCAGGCGCAGCTATTCGGCTCCCTACAAGAAAGAAAAAAAAAAAAAGGTACTTCCTAGGATCTCTGAGCTCAAGGAGGATTTCAAGAAAATTATAGAATTCTGTGTGATTAAGAAAAGATAAAGAGTTATCTGCTAACCACTTGAGTGCAATATCTTTACTATCATAGTTCATGTTATGGTACTGCTTTTTCTCTTTTCTATAAGTCAGTTTATACCCAGTACCTGAAAGTAAACTTGATAAATTAAGAAGCAGGTGGTTTTTCTTGATATAATAATTTTTGGAGAAATGTATAATACAATCATGAGCTACAATTACTGGTAATAGCATCAGAATGAGAACTTTTCCATACCTTCACTTCATCTGAATGTGGAGACAAAGTGCACGAAAATAAATAAAGCTTATTATATTATTAAAATATATGATATATGCAGAAAAAAATAAAATTATGAAAGTGTTTTGTATTTGTTGTATGAAAAATACGTTCATTAAGTATACACCAAGAATATTTGAATCCTTGTTGTATTGTTTACGGGTATAATTATAGTATGTACATTCCCTATAGGGACTACATTTCTCTACATAAATTAAGTTTAACCATGAGTATTTGTTAACTCAATTCAATAAAAATTTTAATTTCTTGTGCCAAAAATAAAGATTTCTTTCATTTTAAGTAATTTCTACAATGATATATTACATTTTCATATGTATGACTTTTTGTTATTCAACATACTATCACAAAAACAAATTCTTGTTGTACATATATTAAGAAGTGGTTTTGTTGGCTCCCAACCAGGGTCCATTGTCCTAAGGGGCCATCTGTTGAGCCTGTGATAAGTCCACATCCCATAGTGGAAGCCCTTGGCAGAATAAAACATCCCCCTTGTGTCTGGACAGGAAGAGAAAAGGTAAAAAACCAAGCTGCTGCCATCTCTCTTAAGGACATGGCCTGAAAGTCTTCCCCATAGGCCCACTGGTGACGGCTGTGCCACTACCAGCAATACCACTCTCCAGACACACATCTAGCAGATGCACCCTGGAGAATCTAAATTCCAGCCTATAGTCATGACTATTTTAATTGTTTCCTTCACCTTTAAAACTTTGGTTACGTGTTAACAGATTAGATAATTAGAAAAAAGTCATCCATCTGGGCTTAGATGTTCCTAAAAATTATTAGAGAAGTCATTAAGACTTTTGATCCTTTGATAAATAAACAATATTTAAGAGTGAAAACAGTATTCTTATCAAAACCATATGATATATACACTATTGTGGTTAATTTATTGAAGTCATTTTAAGGTTTTAAGTGCAAAAACAATGTTATAATTATCATTGAGATTTTGAGACAATAAATATTCACATTTAAAACATCTGAAAGGTTCAAAGGACTGTATCAACCTCAGACAATATGGCAAAATTTACCATGATGTGAAATATAATTCACTATGAAAAGTTAACAATTTGAGATTGTTTTAATTACCCTTCTCTCCTTTCTGCAGCAAATACCTAACACTCAGAATTAGGAAAGAAAGACTTTATTTAGCTCACAGTTTGTAGTGATTTTAGTCCACACATGGCCGGCTCCAAGGCAGACTGGCACACTGCAAAAGGCAGCAGTTCATGGTTGCAGAAGAAAGCAAAACAACAAGAGAACAAGTAAGGAGTAACAGCAACAATGACTACAGAGAACGTGTCTGTATCTCTGATGTTAAGTTCGGGCTATGTGCCTCAGGCTGAGTGTAGGATTCACACCCCTCATCCCAGCAGTACTCACCTTCATAATCCCAGTCTTGGATCATAAAATAATCACAAACTGTAGAACTGCATCTCAATTACTGTACAAGGCTTTGGGGTGACAAACATACACAAAACATAACGTTTCTTAGACGGACTCCCAAATACTTGTATACACCCTTTTATTCAAAAGATATGTCAGTCTGTATCTAAGAGTTGCCAAAGTCCCAACAGTTTCAGCACTGCTGAAAAGTCCAAGTTCCAAGTCTTCTCCAAGATCTAAGGCAAATTCTTAGTCATGAACCCTGTATAAAAGATAAGTCCAACATTTCCAAATTTAAAGGCACATTATAAACATCATTCCAAAAATTGCAAATAACAAGGGACTAAAAAGCGTTGGAGTCAACACAAGCCCAAAATTCAATAGGATGAACATTAACTATTGTAGTTCCATGTGGACCATTCAAAGCAATCTGTGTCACATTGTGAGCTTCATGTGGCTTTGCCCCTATGGCACTCTTGGTGGTAGCTTACATGGCTTCTCTCTTAGGACAGCTTTGATCACTCTTTGAGTTTCTCTTAGATGATCCATGTTGCCAGATTTTCCAGACTTCTGTGGTTTCCAGTGAGTAGGCTTCTCACTCACAGCTTTACAAACAGCCCTCTCATAGGACACATTGCTTGGCCTCCTAGGCCTTGTGAAATCAAGGTCAAAGCCTTCTTAACCTCAGAACTGCTGTTTTCTGCAAGCACCTGAAACCAGTATCACATAGATAATGCCAAGGTCAGCTGCAAGCTGGAGCAGTAGGCAGGCTTTCTTCTCTCTTGGCAGAGGGCAGCAGTTCATAGTTGTGGAAGACAGCAAAACATGAATAGCCAAAGGGAGGAGTAACAGCAACAATGGCAACAGATGAAGCCTGTCTCCTGTAAGTTGCATTCAGGCTATCTGGACCATGCTAGGAGTACTACTTGTAAAGGTAAACAATGTTTTATGCTTATGAGTTTTAGACACTAGCAAGAACTGGTAAACTGGCTTCTCTTTCAAAATTCTACTTTGGGGAACTTTAATCTAGAACACAAAATGACCCTTAAATATATTTTCATTTAGTTTCTTGACTTAATGCAGATATTGTTCATTAAGTTTTTCTTTTTTTCCCATAATTTTATTGAGAAACAAAAAGCAATTAGAAAGTTTCAAATCTGCTTAGTAGAACAGTTTCAATAATTAATACATTGCATATTGTTTTCTTAGTGGTTATTCATTATACAAAATGCAGATATAATATCCTGTTTACAAACACTATTAGAACAAATATTTCTATTCATTGAATTAAGAGAGTGTAGCTGTATATGTATCCTATTTTGAATACATAGACACAAAATGGTGGCTCATTTGTATTCCCTTTTTTGTTTAGTTTTGTCATGTGTGTGAATTCCAGAATATATTCCAAAATAGTTCAGTAGTCCATAATAGTAGTGGGTTTTCTGTAAGACTGGCAAAATCAGAAATTGTTGACATAAGAATTTTATAATTCAGCAATTATTAATATGGTTTACTTTTTATAATTTGTTTTTATACGTTTCTGCTGGATGGTAAAGTTCAAGATAAAACAAAACCTATATCACAAGAAGTATAACTTTTGTATCTGACAAGGTCAGTCAAATCCCCTCTGGACTTATCCTGAAACCCTGTGCCACAGTTTGTAGATCCTTTGTGAGTGTCAGGCATGTGGATGAGTCACGGCTGTTGGTTGATCAGTTTGCTCTCTGTGAAAGACTGAGAGAATGTATTCTTTCCATGTGACTCCCCTTAGGCATACTCTGTATCATAGATCACTTTTCTCTGTGGCCTCATAATGTCCTGGATCAAAAAATTTGGGTCACCACTGAATTACATGATGTTATTGTACAGGTTCTCCAATGTCCTGAGTCTTCACTGATTTTGGAAGGCTAGGGCCAAATTGTTGGATGTCCTTGCATCCCTCCTTTTTCTTTAATTTTTGGTCTGCAAAGTTAAGTTCGTAATTCCTAAGAAGAGAAGTTTATTTTTGTTACCTTACATGATAGGCTGTTGAGTTTAACCGCACTATCTGTCTGAGTACTAAGCATTTTAGGCATAATATGTAACAGATATTCTTCATCAAGTATTAATATGTTAAAATTTAAGTCCTTACAGAATATGAGGAAAAAATGAAATATATATTTAAAAAATAGGAATAAACAATTACATATTTTTCACATAAGTTTATTAATCTAACCATATGCAGCATTGTAGTAGGACAGTTCCACAACACCACTTTTCCTGTATCTTGCATTCATTCACCACTCCATTCTTTTTGAAACAAATCTCTACCCAAGAGACAGCATGGCAGTATCAGGTGTGCCATGACAGGCAGCACATGTTCAGAAGACCAGAATGACAGGTACTCCAAGCATGACCCTACTATTACACATCGCTGTCTTCAGTGCAGTTACTTAGTTCACAGGTATCAGCATACATAGATAGTTAGGGGCAGAATCCTACCAATGAACTGCTTGTTTTGAAAACCTTCTGAAGATTCTCATTATCCTTGTCTTACCCATCTTGTACACATAAATGTATGGCTTTGCTCCTGTCATGTTTCCTAGCTTTTTTCCTCGCTCTCTCTTCATTGTCTAATCCTCAAATCCTCACCTTCCTTTTAATTGTGTTATACCTTTCTATTTGTATTTCTTCTTTTGAGTTCTTATTCTAGGGAGACTATATGATACTTACATCTATTTGGAGAGATGAAAATATTCAATGTAATCATTATTTCAGTTCTTTAAAACTATCTATGATTATTTGATATGCTTTTCACACAAAAAGCCTATTAGTTTAAGTGATAGAACTAGAATGAAAATCAGTCACTCTATAATTAGAAAAGGATTTTACAAAAATATCAATTTTGATATTTCAGAGTGAATTATGATTCTCCTGTATTATCTACTTTCCTCTTCCTTACTTCTTTTTTCATTAACGTTATCTCATCTTTTAATTCATTTTTGTCCCTCTCATTTTATTATCTTCTGTTCTTTTTCTCTTTTCCAGAAAATAAAACACCCTATTTTAAGTATTTAGCCCTGTTACTTTCTCATGTAGATACGAGAGCTGAATCTGAGTGTTATTTATTTTTGTTTCATCTAGTTATTCATCTATGTTCTATTCATGTAGGCATGTGTTCACTTAATCTGCCATTTTCTGCTCCTTCAAATATCTGGTTGGATTCTTCAATTTTACCCTTCCAAGTATCCAGATAGTTTGTTTCTGCTGATCTCATTGTAAACAACTATGGGGAAGATATCAGGTTCTGTGTCTCTTTATGAAAAGCTGATAGAAAAATTTCATACTAGAAATAAAATTGAAGGTAATGGTAAGAAGAAACCCTGAAAAGACACTAAGAATTTGTACCCACATTTATTTAAGATGATGGGCACTTGAGAATTAGCTCAGTTGTTAATGCCTATTTAAACAAAGCAGTCAGGCGCAGGATGCTGTGGTTTCATCCCCAGATCATAAAGTCAAACCAGATCTGTCCTGAGGACTCCAAAAACCTAAATAAAAATAAACAAATAAATAAATAAAGTGACAGACATTGATAAAGACCACTATTAAAATATCAGTTCCTGATTTGGGTGCTCTAGGGTTTAGATGAGATGAGCAAGGGGTCAAGGGGATGGCTCAGTAGAATAAGCACTTCCCTGGCAAACACACGAGTCTGAGTTCAATCCCTGATTCCAAGAGAGAGAGAGAGAGAGAGAGAGAGAGAGAGAGAGAGAGAGAGAGAGAGAGAGAGAGAGAGAGAGAGAGAGAGAGAGAAGCAAGCAGGAAATATAGAGGCAGAATGGCTGTTCAGTTGGAAATTGGTTTATGCACTATACATCATAGTGGGCAGCTATGCACCACAGTGACCAGAGGTTTCTTTTCATATTCGTCTTCATCATCTTCTTCTTTATTATTAATTATTATTATCATTATCATTATTATTACTTGTGGAACTGGATATTGAATGCAGACCCATTTGCTTGTCAAGGAAGCACTTATTCTGAGTCATCTCCCAGGCCCTGACCAGTGCTTTCTAAGAGACAGCAGCCACTGGAACAGAAAGTACTACCTGGGCAACTAACAAACTGAGGCGTACTTCTGGGGGAAGAAGTGGTTTCCTGCTATAATAACAATTTAAACTAAATGATTTTTTTTATAGATTCTTCTGGGCTTTTATAATTGTTATCATACATTATAGAGAAAATATACACTGGGTGTGACAAGAGGACTCAGTAAAGAAGAAATTGATTTAAAGTGAAATGCCTTTTTATCCACAGCCTCTAAAACATTTGTTGTTAGTTGATTTATTTAATGTAGTGATTCCTTCTGGGGTGAAATGAAATTTCTTTTGTTTTACTATGCATTTCTTGAAAGATCAGTGCTATGGAACATTTTGCCAAGTAATTATTCTCCATTTGTACTTTTTTTCCTCTCAGAAATGTGTATTCATCTCAGATGTCCCTTTTTGGAATGGGTCGTGGAATTTTGGGGACCTGATATTTTTGTATATTCTGGATGTAAATTCTTTGACTGTTGTTTAGGATTTTTTTCCTCTATTATGTTGGTATGAGTGTAGACTTGTTGAACCTCCATGGAAATCAATATGCAGACTCCTCAAAACAATCGGACTAGAAGCGGCACTTGATCAAGCCGTTCCTCTCCTGGGCATTCTTCGAAAGACTGAAAACATCAGAGCACGATGATATATGAGCACCCGTGTTTGTAGCAGCACAATTTGTCATAGCTAAATCTTAGAAACAACACAGATGCCCATCAATTGAGGAATGGATAAATATATATGGTATCTTTATACAATAGAGAATTACTCAACAGTAGAGAAATATAAATGAGATTTGTATGGGTAAATGTATGCAAGTAGACACAATATGAGTCCAATCTAGTAGTGAGACCCTGAACACCATGTAGACCCTTCCATAAAATCCTAACTATATAAATAAATAAGTAACTCAGTACATGCATAAGATTATTGTACGAATGCAGTCTATTGTTTTTACAAAGGTAGCACTTAATGCTTCAGATTTTTACTTTGACCAATGTTGCATGCTTATATCTGCAACCTGAGCAACTGCATTGAAGACAACAATGTACAGTATAGCAATCAATATTGAATACCTATCATCTTCCTTTTAAAAACACTGTGTATAATTGCTAATGTCTTATTTATTTTTATTCTGTTCAAAATAAATAAAAATAATTCAACGGGCTTCATTAGTGTACTAATAGTAACACTGAAGTTCTTATATTTAGTTTAAATAGCTCAATGGCTTAACAATAAACAGAACATCAATTGAGTTATTACATTTTTCATATTTGATCATCAGATTAAAGTATATGCTAAGGTAACACACACTAGTTTCGATTTATACTGTTATAACTCATTAAAATATTAGTGTTTCACAGGAAATGTTAATGTACATCCCTCATCTTTATGTAATCATTTTATTTTGTAGGCAATTCACAAACAATGCAACAGTTTTGTTTAAGAGTGAGACTTTTTTCATAGAATTTAAGGAAGAAAAATTTCATATATTTATCAACTATGATCTACATTCTTTTGCAAAATTTGTTTCTTTTTTATATCATTTCTTATACATCTTAAAGACTTTCTTTAGTATTTCTATACTTTTTGTTTGATTACTGTTCTAATATGAATTCACAAGAAAAGACATTTAATGCAACATACATAATTTATAGGATCATTTTATAATATTCATGCAAAAAATCAAATATAAAAAAGTCTGTCCACATACTAGATATCCAAAGAATCCAGTTGAGGCTTTGTTTCCTCTGGCAATGTCCACCATGAATTCAGCTGAAGACCTGAAGCCCAAGGAAATATCCTCTGGAGTCTAACTGGAGGACACAGCCAACATAGCGTCATGCAGCTCTGTATCGAGGACTTGAACTGGGAAGGCCAAAGGCCAGTGGTGGAACCTAAAAAATCTGCAACCATAGGAATAAAGATCTGAGATTTGCATGGGTAAGTGGATGCAAGTGAGATATCTGCAATGGAAGCGGGAAAAGATGCTCAAGGGAAGGACCAAAGTGCCCTGATAATAGCCGTTGTCAGCATCAGGGTTACTAAGATCCTACAGTTAGGAGAAAAGCTGAGTTCTTATAAGGAAAACCTGATGTCCACCTCCTCCAGGAGAATCATTAGCACATCCTCTTCCTCCCCTCCACTTGTCATTTTATGTTGTTGCAATGGCCTTCAGGTAGGCCGTCAATACCATATTTCATGCTGATTTGGTTCAACTGGATGTACAAGTTTACCAGTAGTTACTTGACCACAATTTCTATGCATTGGAAGCATAATTTACCTGTTTTATTTCCTGAAACACTTATTCACATCTATCACTTTCAATTTATCCAAAGCAATGAAGAATACACTGATCACTATAAGGAGTAAATATTGCTGAGCTAGAGAATTTCCATTGTGGCGTTCAGATAAAGTCCAGTCACCTATTCTAAAATAGCAATGTAATTGTAGTACAAAATTAGGTCATTGAATTACAATCAAAATTTCAATTGCCATCGAGGCTCATTCCCTGTTTCAATCTGGCAATCATTTCTTTAAGTCTGCTGCTAGAAAAGAACAGTACTGAATGAGAGATATAAAGGACACCTTAAAATTTTATTTGCTCAACTCAGAAATGTTAGTAATTATATTATCTATTTCACATATAATTAGATGTTATGGTATTTATAAAATATTTTTTCCAATATTGCTACAAATAAGACATAAATCTATAATGCTGGCACATAGCACTAAAGACAGCACTTAATCTCCATTGCTGGGACAGTAATTCAGGGGTCTACAGGGAAATCAGAAAGGAATTTCCTCAAAACTCTGAAAATAGAGCAGCAATGGAATCCATACCTTCTATTTCTTGTTACATTCCTGTCAAATTTTAAAATAGCATACTCTAGAAACAGCCACACATTCATGTTACTACAATGACATTTTAAGAATGCAGTCATAGAATCAACCTATATGTCTGGCAACAGAAGAATGGCTAAGGAAAATGTCCAGTATATACACAAAGATTTACATACATAACAAATAATGAAATTATGACATTTGTAGAAAGGCACTGGATATCATAAATTTGAGTTGAAGTGAGACAGAATTATATAATTTATACATAAATATTGTATGGCTCACTCATATGAAGAAACTAAAAAAGTAATCTGTTGGAGAGAGACAGAAAGAGACAGGGACAGACAGACAGAGACAGAGAGATCTAGAAAGATAGAGAGGTAGAGATAGAACAAGAAAACAGAAGGAGCACTGTTAGAGAACAGGAAGGTCACCTTGTACAGGGAAAGGACATTACATGATACAAATTATACAATTTCATTACATATAAGAATCTGCCAAAATAAAATCTACTAATCTGTAATAGTAATTAAATATGAATTTATTTCAAACTTTTCATTGTATTTCTATGAGATGCATTTCTTTGCCTTATATACAGGTATCATTTCAGACTACTCATTCTTCAGCACATTACCATTCTGCCAGAAGTTTTCACACTTTGCTAGCCCAACTATTCATACTCCAGCGAACATTTATAGATCTAACTTTAGTTTGCCTGGATGCCAGAGCATTGAGTCAGTGGGTTGGCCTCCATCAAAAACCATGAAACAAAAGTCATATTTAATACTACTGTCTCCCAGTGATTATGGAGACTCTAGAAAACCTTCTTGATCACTTTCTATTTCTTGACACACTCCTCTGGTTGCCATAAATGTATGCTACTGAGAGATTACAGGGAAAAAGAAAGAGAGAGACGGAGACAGAATAGAGCTAGAGAGAGAGAGAGAGAGAGAGAGAGAGAGAGAGAGAGAGAGAGAGAGAGAGAGAGAGAGAGAAAGAGATTATCTTATCTTGCCCTTCTTTCTTTCTTTTCACCCTTCCCTCATCCCCTTTGTTTCTTTCCTTTGAACTGATCGTTTTTCTTCCACAGTATCTACTTTAACATTCACATTTTGTTTATCCTTTCAGGTTATTACACTGAGGAGATTTGGTGACATTTTCTCATGTAGGTCTGATTTACTTCACTTATGAATGTGGTATCTGCTTGTATTGACCTATGAATGCCTAAAGTTTATCTTTCTTTATAGTTAGGTAATACTCAGTTGCATAAAAATAACAACTTTTTATCCATTTGTCAGCTGATAGTTATTTATATTTTTTTCCAAAATTTATCTATGAGCTTCTCATAGTCATTGTTCACATGGTTATAATTTCATTTTGAGCATCAAACATATCAGGTGACTCTACTGTTCAAATGTATACACCCTCTTTATTTTACAGAAAGCATTTCTTTCAAAAAAATGTGTTGGGAGAAGCAATCCATATGTTTTTCACCACTGTGGATTCTACCTGTGTTTCCAGGCAGAGGCATTCTTTTCAAAGTTAGGATGAGCTCAGGGCTAAGCCTGGATAAATCTAATTACTTCTTCCTTCATTATTGCATAGATATATGTCCTTCTTCACAAAATATATGCTGTTTTAAGTTTTGATCACTAAATCTAATGGAGCCCTTGCTTGCACTGATGAGGAATATTGGCATATCACTAAGTACCCCTGTACAACAAAATAGTTTTAGTGTTTCTAAGTGAATTTTGCAATCAGCATTGTACATTTCCATTTCAATGTCTTGGCAACCTGAGATTTTACTGCATCACTTATAAATTGTAGGACATCTATAAATTTTCCTTCACTAAAGTAAGATTTGCATTTTCTATCGAATGTGCAATTTAAGAAATAGTTTATTTTTCCTGGTATACTGTTTTTTTGTGTGTAATTTAGGAGACGGCCTATAGGGTCTACAGGGGAACACTGTGTAGATTGGACTCATAGTAATCGTCCTCTTTATGGCCTCCCAGGTGCTAGAATTACAGGTGTGTGCCACCCTGTCCAGGCTCAATTGCTGTCTCAGCACGCCTCAGGGGTGGGGATGGCAGGGCAGGCCCAGGGATTAAACTCCCAGGCCCTGAATCTGCCTAGGCTTTAATCCGCAGAGCTATTTGGAGAGCCCTAATATACTCTTTCAAATAGATAAATCTCTGATACATATGCAAGTTCCATCTATGTTCCTATGGAATCATATTTCAACATTCCTTTAGTTTACTGAAGCAAAATAATAATGAGTATAACTGAAGTCATTGGTCCATATCTGACTATTATGAAGAAACACTGTAAAGAAGTTGTTAGTCTAAAATATTGTATATGTGGGCTGGGGTGATAGCTCAGTAGAATTAGCACTTCCCTGGCAAGTGCAAGGGCCTGAATTCAATCCCCGTCTCTGAAAAAAATATATTATATATGTAATGTACTTATTTTAAAATGTTGTCAGGGGTGACATTTTGCTGTGATGGATTTAATATATGACATATTTTGCATGTATATTTTGTGGTAAGTGCTTTTTGGTATTATGTCAATTTAAAATTAATATAAGATCATAAATTAAAAGTTTTTTCTAGCCAAATATTTTTAAAATCACTTGTTCTTATGAGTAACAAATAGAAAAAAATTCTATAATTAAAATCTACAAATTTATTTTTTCAGTGCATATGAGCAAAAGGAGAGATGATAGAGCCGGGCATGGTGGCACATGCCTGTAATCCCAGCACTCGGGAGGCTGAGGCAGGAGGATTGTTGTGAGTTCGAGACCAGCCTGAGCTACAAAGTGAGCTTAAGGCCAGCCTGAACTGCATAGTGAGACCCTGTCTCAAAAAGACAAGAAAAAAAAAAAAAAGGAGAGATGATAGGATAAAAGGAAGGGGATTTTAGAGAGAGAGAGAGAGAGAGAGAGAGAGAAAGAGAGAGAGAGATTGTACTAATGATTTCCATTAGTTTTTTTGAAAACAGCAGTTAATGCTTTGAAATTTTGTTTTGACTAAATCTTTATGCTTGTATCTTCAATCTCAGCAACTACACCAATGACTGGAATGTGTAATACAAAACCCATACTTGAATGCATATCAATTCTGTCTTCTAAATGTGTTCCATTTCTAATTTTTTATCATTATTATTATACTTTCTTAAAATAAATTTTCTAAAAAGAAAATAAGACAAACAAGTTGTTTAAGATTTACTGAAAACATGCATTAAAATTCAGTTATTTGCCCATTGTTGAGTAACTATATCTGTTAATATGAGCAACAGATTTGACAATAAAAACAGGTAATACAACAACCATTGTTAATCTGTTATACTTGAATTGACAATCTGTAAAATATGTATTTTACTTTATGTTACCATTTCTTCCTTTGTTTCTGCAACTTGTTTGTTTTGTTTTTAAACTTCAAATGAAATCAAAATATTTTCTTCTATTCAATAATATAAAGCATAGCAAGCATGGCAAGGTTCAACTAATATGTAATATGATGACAATTTGGGAATAATACTTAAGTACTAATGAAATAGTTTATAAATAATTCCACAGGCAAATAAGATTACTGTCCACCAATGAATTTTACTTTTTTTCCTAATTTAATTTTATTTTGAATAAGAAGCAAAAACAAATAGAAAAAAGACAGAAATAGGGTAACATACAACAAACATACAACGGTACATATGCTCTAGATTTTCAAACCAGGAATAACTTATTAACAATTGTTGTATTATCCATTTTTATCGTCAAATCTGTTGCTCAGATTAACATATATTTACACGAGATTGAGGATACAATTGAACATTAGTGCTTGCTTTCAGGAAATACTAATATTTTCCTTATCATTTTTGGTTATTATTTATTTTAGAGTATAAAATATAAAAAATAAAACAAAATAAAAAGCGTATAATAATTGATAAAACATTAGAAATGCTATACATTTAGAAGACCAAGATGAGAGGTATTCAGCTGTGGTTCTGTGCTACACATTACTGTTCTCCATGTAGTTGCTCAGATCACAGATACTGGCATGCTGAGTTAGTCAAATGGAAATTCTAAACACTAACTGCTATCTTCAAAAAAGAGGCTGATTGAAATTACGAGTACAATCATCTCAGGCATCCTGTATATATACTTGTATGTTTTCCCTCCTTCCTTCTTTCCTATCTTTTCTCCTTTCTCTAATCTTCACTTTTTAATCCTTAAATTCAGTTTCTCTCCATTTTACTATTCAAGTTTTATTTAATCTTTCAGGTGCTTATACTAGGGAAACAGTATGATACATGTGGGTCTGATTTATTTCACTTAGGAGTATAGCCTCTAACAGATTGTACTGATATAAACATGGGGGCATGTATATCACTGTGGTATATTTTTCAGTTCTGTAGTGAAAATACCCAGAAGAGAAATCAATGGATTGAATGGGATGTAGTTTTTTGAGAAGTCAGCACACGGATTTCCATGGCGGTTGAAACAATTCACCCTCCAATCTGCAGTGGACAAGAATTACTTTTTCCAAACAACCTTTCCAGGATTTTTTATTAGTTCATTTCCTTATGAGAGTAATTCTTTCTAGGCTGAGCTAGATTTCGTTTCTCCAGTGGCCAGTGATGTGGAACATTTTTTCATGTATTTATTAGTCCACTTGTATTTCTTCCTCTGAGATGTATGTATTCAATTTAGATGCCCATTTTTGGATTGGGATTTAAATTCTGTGGGCCATTTTTTTTTCTCATTTCTTTGTATAATTTAGATCGAAGTCCTTTTTTTAATGTAATTGTTGGTTATGAATTTTTCCCCAAATTTCTGGTTTCACTTTCATTCTGTTCATGATTTCTATTGTCCTTCAAAAACTTCTCAATAGGGTAAGAAACATGTTGTTCACTCTTTTTAGTATGTCCCATGCAGTTGGGTTTTTTCATGAACTATATGCCTAGTCCTGTCTAAGATTTTCACGAGACCCTGCGAGTGTGTGGGAGAGCTTCTGTGCTCTCCTACATCCAACAGACAAGTCCCAGGCCTGCCCAACTAGAGACCTTTCTCCATGTTCTCTGAACCCCTACCTCCCCTCCAGAGCCAGCACAAGTTTGCCATGCGACTGAGAACTTCCATGTTTTTGGAAGCTCTCCAGACCCGCCTTCACCCAGGCCCACTGTGTATGTGGGAGAGCTTCTGTGCTCTACTGCCCCACGCTTATACCAATTCAGACCCAGACCCAGCCTGGCGCACAGGCCTGGGGTGAAACCGTGCAGCTATAGTCACTGCAATGAGACTAGGGTCAAAGTTTAGCAGCTAATCCAAGAGCAGGACATCTTGTCAGAGGGTCAAAACAGGCTAAATTCCAAGGACAGCAGCAAGAAAGAGCTGAGCACAGTAGCCAAACCCAAACCAGACACAAGTGGAGGAACAAGAAGCTTTGGTATATCTGCACCAGATTTTTAGTAGGTGCTAACATTATAACTACACCAAAGTTGCACACAAAAGGTTAGTGGACAGTGCTATACAAAATGACAGAAAAGGAGCAAAATGAAATCTCAGGTCCGAAGCTCATGCAGAGCAAGTGCAGAGGACAGTAGCACAGCTGAAATCGGAATTAATAGAGTCTGAAAGAAAGAAAAACATCAGAAAGGTATAGAGGAAGTCAGATCAGAATTAATCTCTGAAAAAAAGTAGAAAAGAAATTTATGAATTAAGTGTCTGATTAAAAACAAAAAACTGCAGAAAGGTATTCAGGAACTCAGAAAAGAAATAACCTCTGGAATAAAATAAAATCTCTGAATTAATAGCATTTGAAGAAACAAATGCACAAACATATGGAAGAAACCCAATATAAAAAAAAAAACTCTGCAGTAAAATAATTAATAACTGCTTCTAAAAAAGACATTGATAAAAGAAATAGAACACATTAGAAAACTGATGGATTCCTTGAATGAGCAATTAAGGAAAGAAATAGATCATGTGAAACAGGCTCAAAAAGATACAGAAGAACTTAAAATCTCAATCACAAGGATGCAAAAATGTTTGATTGAACGTGGAGGTAGTTTCAGATCTTGAAAACACTGGTGCACCTAGTGAAAAAGTAAGAAAAAAATCTCTTATAAACAACTAGGATGCAGAAAAAATAATTAATCACCTGCAAGACAATGCAAAGATGTGCAATAGGAGAATAATAGACATCAATGAGAAAGAAGGAGTCAATACAAATGATATAAAAAGAATATGGGCAAATGTAATAGAAGAAAACTTCCCAAGTGTAAGGAAACAATCTGATATCAAGGTAACCACAACATACAGAAAGAAAAATAACTTCAACTCCATGAAAACCAAACTGAGACATATAAAAGCCAAGATGCCAGAAATCTAGCACAAGAATAACATATTAAAAGACTCTAGATAGAAGAAAGAGATCACACTCAAGAGAAAGCCCATCAGAATTGCAGCAGACTTCTCTCAAAAAAACTATGAAGGTAAGAAAAGCATCAGCAGAGTACTTCAAGTCCTGCATAAAAACAAATTCCAGGAATAAGCATTTCCCTGGCAAGTGCAAGAACTTCAGTTCAATACCAAGTATTATCAAAAAATAAAAAATTTCAGCCCAGACCACTATACTATAAAAAACTCTCTTTCAAGTTTGATGGAAAAATGAAATACTACCATGAAAAAGAACAAATGAAGAATTTCATGATGACAAAGCCATCCCTACACAGGCTACTGAAAGATGTTCTAGACAGGTACCAAAATGATCAGATCTCCACTCACAAGAAGAAAAGGAACACACTAAATAGGGCAACGAATTAAACACCAAAAAAAGGAATGAAAAAACAGGTAAATAACATGTTAATCACAATCAATAATCTTAATTATACCCATCAATGTAAATGGACTTAGTTCACCAATTAAGAGAAGTAGACTGTACAGTAGATTAGAAAACAAAATCCAACAATATACTGTATGGAAGAAACACACTTAACTGATAATGAAATACATTGGCTGAAAGTCAAAGGATGGAAAACAATATCATATGCCCCAGCACCTCAGAAAAAAGCAGGGGTAACAAAGACATTCTCAGACAGTCTCAAATTCAAACGAAGAATGATCAAAAGAAACAAAAAGCACTATTTACTGGTTATGGGTAAAATTCAAGAGGAAGACCTAACACTCATAAATATGTATGTATCAAACAAGGGAGCACTCAAATATATAAGACAAACCTTAATGAACACGAAATACCTAATATTCAAAACCAGAATCTTAACAGGAGAGGTTATCTTCCTTATCCCCAAAAGATATGTCAACCTGACAAAAATTAGCAAAGAAGTAGCAGAACTGAACCAGAATTCAGAACAAATGGACTTGGTAAACACATACAGAGTGCTCCACACAACAACAGCTAAATATATATTTTATTCAGCTGTACATTTGTCACTTTCTAAAATAGACCACATACTGGTCCATAGGTAATGTTTAAGTATATGCAGGAAAACAGAAATAATCCCATGGTTATTATCTTACCATAGTGCAATAAAACTGGAAATAATCTACAAAAGAAACCAGAAAAAACCCTAAATACATGGAAACTAAACAGCACCCTACTCAGCAATCAATGGATCACAGATGAAATTGAACAAGATATTCAACATTACCTACAATTCAATGAAAATTCAAACACAACTTATTGGACTTTATGGGATGTGATGAAAGCAGTCCTCAGAGGGAGATTTATAGCTGTGCACTCACACATTAGGAAAGCAGAATGGGAACAAAAACATAAACCTAATGCTGAACCTCCAGGATCTAGAAAAGGGATAGTAAATCAAACCCAGAGCCCAAAGACATGAAGAAATAATAAAGATTAGAGCAGAAATTAATTTAATTAAGATGAGGAAAACATTTCAAAGAATTAATGAATCAAACAGCTCATTCTTTGAAAGATTAAGTAAAATTCATAAGTCCTTGATTAAACTAATCAAAAAGAACAACAACAAAAAAAAAAAGAAAAAACATTCAAATACAAGCAATACAGCATGAAAAAGGTGTAACTATCACAGACCCAGTAGAAATTCAGAAGATAGTCAATAGCTACCTTGAGAATATTTACTCTCACACAATAGAAGACACAATAGAAATGGGTAGATTCCTAGAAAAGTACAAATTACTAAGACTGAATCAAGAAGATATAACAACTCTCAATAACAGCCAAAGAAATACAAAATGTTATATATATATATATATATATATATATATATATATATATATATATATATATATATATATATATATATTATTGACAAAGAAAAGTCCAGGACTTGATGAATTCACAGGTGAATTCCACACAAAATTTACTGAAGATATAATCCTTCTACACCTCAAAATCTTCAATGAAATTGAAAAGGAAGTAATCCTCCCAAAATCATTCCTGGAAGCAACTATTATATTGATTCCAAAACAAGGGAAAGTCACAACTGCAAAAGAGAACTACAGGCAAATCTCCGTCATGAACATAGATGCAAAAATCCTCAATACAATTCCAGCAAATACAGAACAGCAAATCATCAAACAGATTATATACCATGAATAGGTAGGATTCATCCCAGGGATGCAGGGATTGTTCAATATATGCAAACTTATAAAAATAATACAGCATATCAATAGAACCAAATCCAAAAACCAAATGCTTATGTCAATTGATGTAGAAAAGGCTTTTGACAAAGTCCAACACTCATTCATGGTCAAAGTCCTATAAAAAATTGGAATAGATGGACTTTACCTCAATGATTAAAGCTATCTATGAAAACTCAATGGCTTGTGTAATTCTAAGTGAGGAAAAACTGTAATCTTATACTCTCACATCTAGTAGATGACAAAGATGCCCTCTATCACTCCTTCTATTCAATATACTTTTGGAATCATGAGGTAGAGCCATTAGACAAAGAGAGAGAAATATAAGGAATAAGAATAGGTTAAGAAGAAGTTAAATCATCATGATTTGCAGATGACAGGATAATTTACTTGGAAGGCCGAAAACAACTCCACAAAGAAGCTACAAGAATTGATTCACAAACACAGCAGCATATAAGGATACACTATCAATACCTAAGAGTGAGTATCATTCTTCTACACAGATAACAAATACACTGAGATGGAAATTAGAGAAACAATACCTTTTACAACAGCACCATGGAAAGTGAAATACCTTGGAATTGATCAAACTAAAAAAGTCAAAGAAATTTTTAAGTAAAACTGCAGTACTCTGCAAAGAGAACATGGAAGATTTCAGAAAAATCTAAAGATATTCCCTGCTCCAGGATAGAAAGAACCAATGTTTCAAAGAAGGCCATGCTCCCAAATTTGCCATACAGGTTTAATCCAATCCCTATCAAACTACCCACAACATACTTCCCAGACTAAGAGAAATCATTCATAAAATTTATTTGGAACCAGAAAAGACCTAGAATTCCAAACACAGTCCTGGGAAACAAAGACAAGGTAGGAAGCATTACAATACCTGACTTGAAATTATACTGCTAAACTCCTTCAATAAAAGCAGCAAGGTACTGGCAAAAAATAGA
Organism: Ctenomys sociabilis; assembly: GCA_004027165.1. Classification (NCBI taxonomy): domain Eukaryota; kingdom Metazoa; phylum Chordata; class Mammalia; order Rodentia; family Ctenomyidae; genus Ctenomys; species Ctenomys sociabilis. Next base: position 18,465 of record PVKA01018292.1, read on the forward strand.
TCTGAGGATCAAAGGGAATAGATTAGAAGATGCAGAAGCATCTACGAACACACTCAGCTACCTGATCTTTGACAAAGTGGCCAAACATGATTACCGGAAGAAAGAGCCCTCTTTAACAAATAGTGCTGGAAATCTGGCTCTCTACATGCCAAAATCTAAACTTTGACCCAGGTCTATCACCATGCACTAAGCTAAAGTCAAAATGGATTAAGGATCTAAAAATTAAAATAGAAATACTCAATTTCATGGAAGAAAGAGTAGGAGGAACTCTTGAAGACATAGGTGTAGGCAAAAGAGATTATGAACAAAAATGAAATCACATAGGTAACACTTGAAAGAATTAACAACTGGGACCTCCTCTTATTGAGAAGTTTTTTGCATGTTAAAAGAAATTACCGACAAAGTTAAAAGACAACCCACAAATTTGGAAAAATTTTTACAAGTAAACACTCAGACAAAGTTCTGCTATCTAGAATATGTAAAGAACTAGTAAACTTTAATGCCCTTATAATTTAAAGACCCAGTCCACAAATGGGCATCTGTGATGAACACACACTTCTCAGAGGATGAAATTAAAGAAGTGAATAAATAGAAGAATGGATGCAAGAGATGTGATATTTTATGCACTGGAGTTGTTCAACCATAAAAAAATGATAAACTGGAAGCCTTCATATATAAGTGAATACTACTTGAAGATATACTCAGAAGTGAAATAATCCAGACACACATGTATAAATACTGTATAGCCTCCCTAGTATAAGAACTCAAAAGAAAAAATGCAAATAGAAAGGTGTAACATGATTAAACAGAAAGAGAGAACTTGAAGATTAGACAACGAAGAGAGGGCAAGGAGAAAAGTTAGGAAATATGACAGGGGTAAAATCATACATTTATATGTACAACATGGGTCAGGCAATGATCCTGAGAACTATGAGCGGGTTGTTGAAACTAGAAGTTACTTCATGGAATTGCACTATGACTAACTATATATGCTGATACCTGCGAACATATCAATACTTGATGGAAAATACATGCTTCATTTTATGCCTAAAATGTTTGATATTCAGACTGATAGCAAGGTTCATCCCACCTGCATATGTTGTAGTCCAATAGAAAGCTTCACTTCGGGAGGGTTAACAAACTAAATTTATAGACCAAAAGTTACAGAAAAAAGGGCTGCAAGGACAGCCAACATTTTGGCCCTAGCCTTTCAAGATCAGTGATGACTGAGGACATAGGAGAACCTGTACTATAACACCATTTAACTCAGTTGTGTCCCAAGTTTTCTGATTAAGGAGATGAGGCCACAGAGGAATGTGATTGATGACGTAGTGTATACTTAAAGAGAGTCACATGGAGAGAAAACACTCACTTAGGCCTTCGCAGAAAGCAAATTGGACATCAATGTTCTTGACTCATCCACAAGGCTAACACTGAGAAAGGATCTACAAAGTGCTCTACAGGGCTTTGGGATGAGTCCCGAGGGGACTTGACTGACCTTGACTGATACAAAACTTACATTTCTTGTTATATAGGACTTGCTGTATCTTGGTCTTAACCATCCAGCAGAAAAGTATAGAAATGGAGTATGAAAAGGGACACCAGGTTAGTATGCTGAGCTGTGGAATGTTCAAGTCATCAGATTCAGACATTACCAGTCCTGTGGATTACCCACTACTATTGTGGACTACTGGACTATATTGTAACATTTTGCTGAATTCATGTACCTGAAATATTTGAATGGGAATTGAATACTCATCTCTGACAAAACTAAAGAATAAATGTTGATATAAATGAAGAACCATTTTATATCTGCATATACAAAAGAGGATAGATATATAGCTGCTTTTTCATAGTTCAATACGAAGAAAGATTTGTACTAATAGTGTCTGGACAGGATATCATGTCACCATCCTGTGCTATGAATGACTACTATAAAGACAACAATATGCAATGTATAAGTTGTTGGAACCCTCCCACCAATTTGTTTTGAATTTGTCTCATTGAAAAATTTTCTCAATAAAATGAATTTAAAAAGTTAGTTCAGAAAATTACAAAATTTCAGAAAAAGATTTTCAAGGACTTTCTCTTCCAGGAGATTTATTGTTTCTCTTTTAATGTTTAGAACTTTAATGCATTTTTGGGCGAGGGAGATGGTTCAGTGGAATAAGCACTTCCTTGGCAAGTGCAAAAGCCTATGTTCAGTAAAAAAGAAAAGAAGAAGAAGAAGAAGAAGAAGAAGAAGAAGAAGAAGAGGAAGAGGAAGAGGAAGAGGAAGAGGAAGAGGAAGAGGAAGAAGAAGAAGAAAAGAAGGAGAAGGAGAAGGAGAAGGAGAAGAAGAAAAAGGAGCTTTAATCTTAACACTTGATGTTATTGTAATGTGGCAATAGACCTGGGTCTAGTTTTTGTCTTTTGCATGTGGAGAGCCAGCTTTTCCAAGACCATCTGTTAAAGAGGCAATCTTTCATCCAGTGAACATGTTTGGCCCTTTGACAAACACAAGTTGAATAAGTGTATTAGTAGTTGTATTTGTATATTCAATGTGTTCCATGGATATTTGATCAGGGATTTCATTTTCTGTATTTTAGGGAGGGGTCTACAGGGTGTTCAGCATCTCACCACTTGATGGGAATCACAGTGCTTCTCCTTTTACAGCCTCCCTACTGCTGGGATCATAGCCGCGTGCCACCACCTCCAGTCTCAGTTGCTGTCTCAGCACGCCCTGAGACACGGGCAGATTAAAACCCTGGTCTCTGTGCTTGCTTTCAGGTGCTTTATTCCATGGAGATATTTGGCTGCTCCCCACCCCCTTTTTAGCAGTATGATGCTGATTTTATCACAGTGGCTTTTTTGTGCAATTTCTATTCTGGGATTATAATGCCTCTTGTTTTGTCTTAGTTGCTCAAGATTACCTTTGCTATTCTAGGTCTTTTCTGGCTCCAAATAAATTTTAAGAGTGTTTCCTGTATTTCTGTGAAGTATATTTTTCAATGTAAAATTACTGTGTGTCCTTATAAGAGGAATGTTTCCAACAATTTTTACAGGTGTCAACTAACATTTTTTCAAACTGTGCACACATCAAATCTAGCATCATGGAAGTTTTACTGAGGAGTGAAACTTTTAAACTATCAACACAAATGCCAGGATACTACAGAAAACATTCACAAGAACTGTTTTTCAACTTGTTTTGAATAGTTCACAAATATTCTCCATAATCTAACATAGAACAGAGAAATGGTACATTTTTGTCTTGCAATTTGTGTATAATGGTAAAATATGTGTATATATTTATACCAACTTTAACAGACACTAATAGGTTGATAGTTTAATATGTCTTTAGCTGAGAAATATAATAAAAATAATCAGAATTTATGCCATTAGCTTCTGGAATATCATTATATTTTTCCAATTTGTAGTACTGCTGCCCACCTTGGATTTTAACAACATAAAACTGCTGAACAGTAGTTCAAGCATTTTCAAAAACAAAAATCCTCTAGCTTATTATAAGCATAATATGTATAATGGAACTTCTTCCCAAGCAAGGACTGAAACCATCAACAGAACTGAATTTACCAATATATTTTGCCTGTATCTAGGAGATATACTGTATTTATTTCCAACAGAGGAGCTGAAAATCAAACAGTGTTTAGTTTTTGGTGCATTGGGAAATTCTGCCACTATTTAAAAATTGTCTTTGTTTTTTAAAAATGAAGGATTTAGTGCAAGATATTTTTTTCTTTTTCATAGTGTGAAGCAGTACACTGGAAAATTTTTCTAAGAATAGTGAAGGACTGAAGTAGTCCTGCATCTATTTCTTTTTATCTGTTTCTGTTTAAAAACCCAACATTCCACTGCTTCATAGGTGTTCTGCATCTGAAGTGTAGTGAAATCTTTGCTATTCACCAGATGTAATGTTTTAGTTCCTTTCAAACAGGGCTGGGGGAGACGATGTGCAAAAACTAACACTGAAATTTTAAACAGCAGCACAGTGAGTGGATTTTATTTTTTGTTCATTGTTAATAGTGTAAAAAATTTTTCTGCATAAAATTATTGTGAACACCTTGCATTGTGTGGTCACTGTAAGTATTTGGGGAGTGGGACCAGGAGGCAAGTAACAATAGTCCACACGTCCCTGGTATCTGTTCAGAGAAGTGTGCAGAATGAAATGCTTTTTGTAAGACTTGTTTTATAACTTTTAAAATAGATTTAGTGAAGCTATGAGGCATGTTGATGATATTTTTGTAGGGATTCATTAAATCTGTGTAACAATTTTGGGGTATGGCCATTTTCATAATGTTTGTTCTTCCTGTCCAGGAGCAAGGAATATCTTTCCATTTTCCGAAATTCTTTTAGGTCTAAGTTTTTAAAGGAGAGTTGTAATTTTCATTGTATAGATCTTTTTACTTCCTTTCACAGATTAATTCATAATATTTCATTTTTTCATGCTATTGTGTAGGGCATTATTTGTATAATTTGTCTCTCCGTGAGTTTGCTATCTTTATAGAGGTATGCTACTGATTTTTTGGTGTTCAATTTGTATCCTACCATGTTCCCAAATTTGTTTATTAATGCTAGGAGCTTCTTGGTGGAGATTCTTGGTCCTCCAAGTACAGCATCATATCATCTGCAAATAATAATTGAACTTGTTCTTCATATATTCTTATTCCCTTTTCATCTCTGTCTTATCTAGGGGCTCTACCTAATTATTCCAGAACTATCTCATATAGAACTGGTGATAGAGAACATCCTTGTCTTGTACCTCATTCGAGAGCAAAAGGTTTCAGTTTTTCTCCTTTTAGAGTTATGTTGGCTGTTGGTTTGCCATAGATGTTTTTGTCAAGTTTGGATCAATTGGTTTTTGTAAAATTGCTTTCTTTGTCTCAGTTGCATTGATTTCAACTCTAATCTTTATGATTTCTTCTGTATTTAGATTTTAGGCTTGGTTTTCTTTTCTCTTGTAGAAGCTTGATGTGCAGAATTGAAATGGAACAGGCCACTGAGTCCTTTCGGCTGCTGTTTCTCCAGCTCATTCTCAGTACATGAGCCGAAGTATTGGGTTTGCTGCAATAGGTGGCCTCTGGCTCCGTCAGTCCTTCCTGGTAAACCTGCCCAGGCCAGCTGCTCCCCTTGGGCCCTGCCGGCTGATTGCCATGCCGCTACTTCCTGGTATGCCTTCTGAGGTAAAGCGGCTCTCCGGGCCCTGCTGCATGCTGGTTTCAGGGCTCCTTCCCGGTAGAGCTGCTGAGGTAGATGGAATTTAATTTTTGACTATCCTTTGACAATACTTTTTGGACTAGACTTGGTGATATTTATCTCTTACTTTTACATGTTATCACTTTCAGGATACGTAACAGTCATTTTTACTTGATTTCAAGGCATAAAGCATTTCATTTTCTGATAATCTTTTACCTGCATTCCAAATAAGGCAATAAGCTAAGGAAATTGCTAAATGAAACTGTATAAAGTGGAAGAACCCAAATCTTTTCTAACTCAGTCTGAAGAATCTATCCAGTTAAATCTTCTTTGAGCTTTAGATTTTAGAGTAAAAATCAAAAATTACAGTGCTCTGTACACTGTTATTAAAATGGAACAAATATCTATATTATCATACAGAAAATAGAGTTGCTGACAGACAAAAGTAGGTCAGTTTCTGTGTAACTTGAAGAAAAGCATGAACTTCTTCAACAGAATGCCGATTTCACAAGAAACAAAATCAAGAATCTTTGAGAATCAAGAATCAGTATATTAAACAAGCAACAGATTAGTTTTCATTATATTAAAAATGCTCCCAAGAAAAATAAATGTCCATCAATGTGAAGAAACAACTCAGAGAATGAGGAAAACCATATCAGCTATTTCTCTGGTAGAATACTCATCTAAAGTTCATAAAGATTTCAAAACTTATTACTACTGTAAAACAAAACAAAATTGTTCCAAATCTCTAGGCATTGAAGAAATGTGGATTAAAAAATACTGAGGAAAAAGCCTACTAATATCATTAAGAAGACTAATCTATGAGAAACCAAAGTTAGAGAGAAGAAAAGGAATAATAACGATGGCTGTTAAAATGTGCTTATAGAAATTATAATGAAAGATTTTGCCGTTAGGAGATATTAGTTCTGTACACAAGTGAGTTGTACCAGACCTGAAATACCCACAAGACAACTTATCCACAACATGTTACAGTTGTCTGTGAAAGTCAACACAGTAGCAAAATGTATTATTTGAAACTTTGTTATATTATTTTCAAAGTGTTTGAAGGTGTCAGTTAGAAAAAAACAAATCACTTATTGTATAAAGATCAATTCATCTTAAAGGAGACTTCTGAACACCAATTCTAAAGAGCAGAGAAGATTTAAGCAAAGTATTTAAAACTCTTAGTGAAAATAATCTTTGATAATATAACCTATAGAAATGCATACAGAATTGAATCGGAAATAAATATTTTGAAAATAAAAGCTAAGTGTTTATGAGAACAATCCATCAGTGAAAAAGGCCTGAGAATACCTTACATAGATAGACATACTTAAAAAGCAACGGAAGAAAATCGCTGATGGAATAAATGAAGTAGTAAAAATGCAGCTGAAAAAAAGGTAAAATAAAAAAATCAACAACACAAAAGTAGTGTAATGTGAAAAACTATGTCAATATTCCTTTAGAGATATCCATCACTATATATGTGCTTAATATCCTCATCAAAAGACATGGAGAGACAGAGTAGAACCAAAAACTAAACTCATCTTACTATAAGTTCAAAAGATGAGACACAATTAATCCAAAGAATTAGTAGAGACTTGAAATTAATGAATATAAAAATCATTTCGTGTATAGCATTTGAAATCACAAAGCTGTTGTCCCATTTCAGTTAAAGTACACTTATCTTAGAATTGATAAAGGCAAAAACATTACTGGATATTGCATAAATGAATTACTAAAAAAGTAGATAAAACTTATAAATGTGGGTATATGAAATACCAATATCAATCAATTTCAAAATACAAAGATTAGGACCTGCCTTTCTGGTCCTGTACCCAGGGTGATCTGAGAGGGAGATTGAGATTTGGCCTGGGGGCGTTCCTGTGATGCAGTTCTTGGGTGTCTGTAAATAGGCAGAACACTATGAGTCCCATCTAGCAGTGAGACCCTGAACAATCTGGAGACCCTGCCCTAAAATGGAAAAAAAATGCTTAAAAAGATCGAGGTTATATATTTTGAAAGAAAGCCAACCAAAGGAAAAACAAGAAGGAAGTGAAGAGGAAGAGCAGAGAAAAGAGATGGAAGAGGAGCAGGGAAAAAGTGGAGGGGCCAGAAACACCTCCCTCAGAACCGAAGCTCCTGCTTTGTCATTATGGATGAAGAACCCTATGCAAATTTTAATGCTGTTGTCTCCAAAGTCCTCCAGTGTGAGGGCTCTAAGCAGAGTGTGCACCTGCTCAAAAGGATAGACAGTGGCACCCTTTGCTTCATGAGGTATGACACACTGACCACAGACTAGAAAGGGCCTGCGGTCTCTAGAGTAATCATTTGAACTACCCTTGGAGTGTAACATCTCAGCACCATGAGTGAACATGGTGGGACTGACCTACTGTGACCAGGGGATTTTTTCAACTTATCACAAGGAGATTTTTCTTCTGTCATATATTGAATTATAACTTCTTGTGACACTTAATTGAGAAAGGATGACTGCAAATTCTCAGTGATGGCAATGATTATATGTTTTAAATCAAAGAAAAACATTTTGCTAAATGATTTTTATTGTTTTGATACTGATAGAAGCAGTTATTATTTTTGATTTGAGACATGGGCCATCCTTAGAACACGCATGCATGAAAATCATTAAAATTAAAGGTAGGGTCAGGAGATTGCTCAGTATAATAAACACTTCCACCGCAAGCGCAGCCTCCTGAGTTCAGTCACTAATACTGCTCCAAAAAAAAAAATAATAATAATAATAATAATAATAGAAGCAATGAAAGGAAGAGATCTTTGAAAGCCATCTCAGAAGATCAGAAATGGATGTGAAGTCAGCAGGTATCAAACTAGGCTCTTCGGTTCCTTGTAACCTTTAGGAAAGTACCGACTTTATCCATATCTCTGCGTAGGCAGCGGCAC
>PVKA01018292.1:26676-44252 GCA_004027165.1 Ctenomys sociabilis
AAAAAAAAAAAAAAAAAGCACAGCGGAGGGCATTCAATCTCCAGCATTGCGCGGCACGCTGAATCAGTGAGTACGAATGGGTATCCTGGTGTGTGCCTGTAATCCTAGCACTTGGATGGCTGAAAGTCAGAGAATCATTGAGTTGGATCTTCTCATTGAGACTCTATACACCCTGTATGCCCTGTCCTACATTGGAGAGAGAGAGAGAGAGAGAGAGAGAGAGAGAGAGAGAGAGAGAGAGAGAGAGAGAGAGAGAGAGAAGAAAACGTGAAACTTTTGGCAAAGCTGTGTGATTTTGCGCATCTCATACAGAGTATCATAAAAGAATTAGTCATTAGAAAGCTAGAGGCAGAACTAAACTTTTCTTTTCTGTCATGCATTGGATCACACGTGAAGTGTGCTCCTGCAGAGGAGAACAGGACCTCCAGAGCATTGCTAGTGGAATGTATGTGCCTTTAACATAGGAAAGGCAGCTTCCATGCTGTCAGTGGAAGAACTTTGACATTTTCTGAGACTTGTTTCTGATGACTCATTTGTATTTTATTGTATCTGAGAGTTATTCTTTACTTATAACTAGATTGATTGTTCATATATCATCAACAGAAAAATATACTTAAAGATTATGAACACTTGATTTTTAAGGTACAGGATCTCAATCTGGTCAAAAAACACATAAGTGATTCACTCCACCAGGGAAAGTGTCCTGCAAGTTTCTATGAGGAGCAGCTGCTTTCTACTGAGTGTCCTGCGCTAGAGAGTAGAAGTAGAACCAGAAAGAAGAAGGGTTCAGGCAGAAGCCTGGCCTGGCTGGAGGAGATTTCAATAGTGAGGAGAGGACATTGGTGCTCAGAAACAACTGCACAGTGCCACAGAAAGTGGTTTGTCCACTGTCCTGACGGACTTGCAAGATGAGAATCCTCAGAGATCTAGATTCAGATCCAACCTGAAGTTTACACAAATATAAAGGGCTGTCTAAAACGTGTGTGAATAAATCTGGGGTTCTGGAAGATCCTGATCTGCCAATCATTTTATTACATTATAAAGAGTGTGTGTATTGGTGATCTTAATTTCGGCCAGGTTTTTTATTTGTTTCCTTTGTTGCATGGTTCCTATAAAAGATCACTGAATGTGGACCAAGATATGAACAGGAATAAATGAATAATTTGGATGAGAAATTAATAGAAAATGAAGCATTGCATAACAAATCAGTGATTACTGGAATTTGGTTCTTACTAATATAGAAATTAAGTTAAAAATTAAAGTGAATATTTATGTTCCAAGGATCAGATGTGGTTTGCATCATAATGTTTATGAATTGGATATTATATTCTTTTATGAAAATGACAAAAAGAGCTCAAAGGAACAAGTACTTAGGACATATGAAGTGAAATACATCATTCCTTATCCCATAAGCTTTCAATTATGATTTTTTTTTCTTTTTTCATTTTAGGGAAGGGTCTCCAGGGTGTTCAGGGCCTCACTACTAGAATGGAGTCATAGTGATTCGTTTACAGCCTCCCTAGAGCTGGGATTACAGGTGTGTGCCACCATGCCCAAATTCTTAAGCCTTCTCAGTGTGCCTCTGGGATAGGCCTGCACAGCAGACCTGGGGATCGAACCCTTGGCCCCTGTGCCTGTTTCCATCCTCTTTAATCTGAGCTGTTTGTCCATACCTATGAATTTTTATTTTCATAGATTAATATTTCTGAGAACTTCAGAAAGCTGCTTATGTGTTACTGCACTTGGTCTGTTTGAGTGGAGGTGCATACAGGAAAAAATAACTTAGCATTGATATGACAAGTTCTTTGTAATGATTGAATGCAATTGTATCTGACAAGGTGAATACACTAAGGTAAGACTCCATGTATTGTAAAATTCTTCTTAGTGACTTTAAGAAGCTATGCTAGTGCCTCCTCAATGTCTTCAGGATTCAGGGGTTGGAGATAACAATATGATTCAGATATTTTTTTTTTTTTATTTTCCTCATAATACAAAAAAGTCTTGGATAATGAATAATTTGGTAAATATTCCACAGGATGAGTAAGCATGTCTAACTGACTTCACCTTCATGAACTCATGATTTTCTGCTATATACTTAGTACATGTGCCAATGTCATATGATCATCTTGGTTTTCCTGACACAGTAAACAAGTGTTTTGGATCATGTGCAGAAGGAATTCATTGGCAAACCAAGTTTTCACTATAGATTTGTGTGAGGTAAACACAGAGAGGCAGTGTTCAGTGTCACACTCTGAGAGCCCTAAAGCACTTTGAGTAATACATTTCTCTCTGAATATTCTCAAAACTGTAGCCACCAGCCATGAAAGAGCAGTGCTGATGAAGCACGTGGCAGTATAAGGCAGGGAGTACCCTCAGCGTCATGAGTTCTGAGTTTCCTTGTCATTGGAATCCGCACTGCTGCCTGGAAAAGCAGACTGGAAGGTGCACCTTTTGACACAAATTCCATTTCTTAAGCCACAGATATTGTTGTATTTCAAAACACAGAAGGAACCCCACAATCACAAACAAAGGAAGCCACTCACCCGTCTGGCAATCCACATCAGGCCTTCTAGAAGTTGGGGAATTTTATACTGGATCATCTCCATTTTCTCCATGAAACTGAAGGGGATATTTGGCAGGCGAATGCCCTCAGCCCTGAGGTGGTTCACAGGGTCTTTCCAGGAGCTCAACAAGCGGATCGACAGGGTGATCAAGTCCTTGTCCTGAGCATCCAGGGTGGGGTATGCCATAACAGCAGTGAGACATAGCCAGGTTAGTTACATGTGACCTTTCAGACAGACTGACCTTAGACTGAACTTAGAACAGTTGTGATGTCCTGTGTGTGGGCAAACTTTTCTGTAGAACTTAAATGTTCAAAAGCTCAAAAATTAAGCATTCACCTAAATACTGCCACAAAGAAATATGAAAAAAAGTAAATATACATTTGAGGGAATACTTTTTCTAATAGGATTGCTAATTAATAGAATTTTTTTCCTTTTTGCTTTTCCTCTAGATTCCAACATTTTCATTACAGTCATGTTACTACCGTGTTCATTGCAGAAAGTAAAACAAGGTTAAACAGGAAAATCTGAGCATGGACAAGATATTCATGATTGATAGGTCCTCTCTGTTGCCATTGAAAAACAGGTGTTCGCACCTGTGAGCACCTGAGGTGACATTTAGTAGGACAGGTATAGTGGGGTAACTTTTGAAGAAAACACGGACAGGTTTGGGAGTGCAGAGTGAAGTAGGCATTGGAGGAGGCAAAGAAGAAGCAGAGGTGTGTGAGGGGAGTTCCAAAGCGATGGTGCAGGGCAGACAGGGTCGGGATTATAACTGCTGCCCAGCAGGACTGTGGGTGATTTGTCCTAGGATACGCTGCATCAGTCTGTCTTGCATAAAATCATAAGTTTTTGGGTGTGGGATAAGATATGATCATACACATTTTTCACTGATAATCTTGCAGAGCATTTATTCAGCTCTGGGTCATCCAGATACAGTCTGATTTTCGGAACACTCCCTCTTCCTCTGCTGTTCTCTGCATGGGGCACCTGTCATCAATGACCAGTGAGCTGCTCAGAGTCTACGGACTATAAAGCCAGATTCTGCCTCCAACGTACTGGTGTAATGGACATGGACTCACGCGCATCAGCAAGGCTGACTCCTTGTCATGTGGGCTTGGGATGATGGCAGTGTGACACATTTTCATATCCTGAAAAGAGAGTAGTGTTTCGTGGGGGTACAGATGTGCCTAGAACCAATAGGAAATGCAGTGAGTTGGGTTTTGCAGTGAAAATAGGGATCTAGTCACCTATTGTTATTATCTTTAACTGATATGTATTTGATTTTGAAGGAAGGCAGGGGAAAACAGTGCTAAATTAACCTGTCCACATGCTTTTCTCATTAGCAATGTAATATCATTTTCCAGTTAACTTTCTTAAGATCCACACTCTTCCCTTTGCTGTATCCTTAGTTTTTCTGCCATCCCCAGACTTCACATGTGGAACACAAGAAGGAAGTGGCAAAACTGCAAAAGGGACCTAAGTTAGGTATCACTTTATTCTACCACCAGACCAAAGGCAATGATACATGTATGTCTAAATTCATCTATTTAATCTCTTGTTTCTCGAGGTTCCATACTGAAATGATTTCCTTAAATAGATACAAAAATATGCTGTTCTTTTAACAAACTCTGAGTGCACACTTTTAGTTCTCATCTATTTATTATAAATTCAAAATATTAATTTTTACTTTGAAAAATATAAATCATAAAACACAAAAATTTTATGAAATGCCAAGTAATACATGGGGTGAAATAAATATGATCAGATCACAGAGATCTATATTAAGCAAACTTGAAAAGGAATTTTAGGAAGATTTCAAGAAAACCTCAGGGCAAATTGAGAATTCAAAATGAGAAAAAATGATGCATAAAGAAGTAGTGTGTCGTGAATGTACCAGAATCATAGGCCAGTTCTCTGTGTAGTCCCTTGTGGACTCAGTCCTACTTACAGTGCTGTCCAGGGCTTCACTGATATGTAAGAATTAACTCACAACGTTAAATTGACTACCTGGAAGGAAGAACCAGGCTCAATAATAAACCAAACCTTATGCTGTCTCCTACTCTGGAAATCTTGAACACTGCTTCCTTTCATTTTGTGGCCTCTGAGAATGTATTATTTCAGATTCCTTTGCATCTGATGAGAAACCAGTATTGCCGAATCTTCTTAATCTGCCCAGCTCACTGCTAAGCTGTTCCCAGTGTTTGCATACCTGCAGTGCCACAAGCACAGCCCATGGCTGGCCCCACATTCAGGAGCAAGAAACCAGCAAGAGTCCTCAGCCCCAGCGAAAGGGCTTATGTCAGAAAGTTCATTATTAAAAATAAAATTAAATAGGGAAATTTTCTTGGAAAATCATTAGATTTTTGGGAATTCACAAATTTCATGAACTTTTTCTTCTTCAAGGTTGTGCCACATTGATTTTAACTGATCAATCACTAGTATTTTCAACTTGAGTGGTGAGCTTTGCGCATTGAAAGTTTACTCCTTTCCCATCACTACAGAAGTGTCTCCTCATGAGAAGAGCGGGAAGCAGAGGTACTTACAAACTCCATATATAGGTGTGCAGCCTGGTACTGGATGTAATAAGATATGACTGTTGCACGCTCAAGCAAGTCTAGGATGGTCAGTGTCCATCTGGGCTCGATTTCAGTTTCATTGGTAAAGTTAGACTGGGATGCCACATTCTTCCACAGGAGCAGGCTAGACATCGCCAGCAGCATTAAAAGTGACCCTGTTTAAAAGAAGACACACCACATACTAGAGCTTTATAAGTTTTCAAAAAAATTGTGAAGTCTTATGTTTCCAGCACACTGATTTGGTGCTGTATTCCTGGAATGGGGAAGAAATGTCTCCATCCACCATGACTTCTCCGTAGAAAATTACACTTGCACAGATACAGATTATGAAAAGCAAGAAGCTTCCTGCATGTTTCTTATCTCTTCAACGTCTTCCTTACCTCACAAATCTTGGGAAATTATGTAAATTTTTATGGTTGCTGAGGCCATGTCTTGATAGTTTAACTTGGAGAGAACTTGTGTCGAATTTCAGCTGTCTAGCACAGCTGCCTTTGTACTTCTTTAATTCAGTCTCTGATATTGCTTTTCATATGCTGACTTTGGAAGGATACCAAAGTGTATCTTTTTATTATTTCTGTGTCTGTTAAGAAAGCATATATTCCTGGAAAAACTGAGCATAAAGTGAATCTGTTACATAACTGATGGTATGGATCGAAATTTGTATTTCTGTATTATACTGTGATTTTTATTGACAGCAACAATTTTAATATTTTTTTAAACTTGAGTTTTATATTTATTGTGGAATAAAGAATGAGATATCAGTGAAATAGCATCATTTTGTATATAGATGAATCACATGGAAGTCAATATTCTTGAACTCTTGTTATTACCAGGTAATAACAAGAGAGGCAGCACATTGAGGCCCTGGTCCTTGTACCTCTCTTTGTCACACTGTGCTCACACATGTTTAAGGCTGAATCTGTACAGAAAGGACCCAGCATCAGCCACAAATCACAGTGTGTGGGCAGATTTTATAGCCCACTGGGAAGCACAACACGCTGTGACAGGCGTTGGATCACAGGACCCACATAAGGGTTGCTTTTTATCTACTGTCTCTGCTTTACAAACTCCCACATCAAAATATTTGACAGTGCTGAGAGTTTGTTTCATTGACTTGCTATTTCAGTAGATGGGAAGGTGCAGACACTAGTGTATCGATAATTTGTATTCACCATAAGAGATAGGTTCAGTATTTAATTCAACTTTTAACTTTGGTGAAACAATTCCAAAGAATTTTGTGTTATTTACATGTAATAACCAGAAAATGAGTTCCACATAATCTTTCATATATTCAGATGAAATATCCAAGATAAAACTGCAAAAATTAAAGATTCATAAATGACAAATTCCAAAAAAATTCCTAAATGGACATAAATGCAAATTTTTACTGTGATAGAAAAATGAATGGTAGCTGAGGTGCACAATTAAAATAATCGGAAATCCTGTAGAATGTATGCATTTATGTTTTTAAAACTGGAATCATTCAAAATTTCAAACTTATGCATGTTATAATATAAGAGCTACAAATTCTTATTATTGAGTACATTTATGAGAAAGTGGTTTCAGATAGAGAGGTTGAAATAGCAGCATCCATCAGTCATCACTGGTCAATGTTTTTTAACAATCAGTGCATAAATGTGCACATCTTCATAGAGTTATCACAGTCTATGATAGGACAAGCAGAAAATATATTTTATCCTTCTGTCATAAATATCTTACAGCTAAGTCTAATTTATTTTTCAGACACTTGTCATGCAGTAAAAGAAATTAGCCTACATTATCCTGCTCTTCCTTTAGAAAAGACATTATGCTTCAATAAAGGTGAAAAAAGCAAATGAAATAAATATCTGCCAGCACTCTTTGCATTGGGTCTTCAAGTTAGAATGTTTCTTTCTGTTGCCTAATGTTTGCTATTCATATAATAGACCTGAGAACCAGAAAATGTTAATTCTTCTCCTTAGGTGCTGAGGATTGGACCCAGAGACTCAGTGGTCCTATTCTAGTCCAGGTTCCTCAGTTTCACCACTGCTGGCTTTTGAGCTAGAGCAATTCTTGTACTGGGTCCTGTTCTGTGCTGAAGAATGCTCAGAGGCTCTCATTCCTGCAGACACTAGCCCAATAAATACCAATAACACCCTCTGGCAATGGTCTCTAGCCATAGCCAAGTCTCCGAAGATAGCATAACGCTACCACTTGAGGGAACTGAAATGTTCTCCTGTGCCCTGTGCAGGTGCCGTCCAGAGCAACATTGATTCTATTTTAAATATACAAACATGGGCCCTCCGTTATTAGCTCTATGTTCACACTAACCCATCAGGACTGTGGTGAAGCGAGCATCCCATGTCTGATGCACGTACCTCTCCTCTGGTCGTCCATGGTAGTGAACAAGGTGAGAAGCACAGGAGTGGAGTCTACCGGGCCGACCCTGGTCCAAGTGGAGATGTTGGTTACAAACCTTTAAAATCTTCGCAAACATATTTGATTTTATGTTCTCTTCTCTCTACCCAGTCCCTTCTCTTTTGTGGCAGTGAAACTTTCAAGTATTAAATAGCTTTAAATTACTTACACATATTCAGGAAGATGCAGTAGTACCTAAGTTTACAAAAGCTTCTTTTTGTAAACTATTCAATTTATAAAACTTTTGGCAAAATTTGGATTTCTATCCCAAACTCCACATCCAGTGACAAACCAAACATAGCCATTCTCCAACACAATCAGAAACACAGAAATGCAGGGACCTTCACCAAACTCATAAAATAAATGTGTTTTGTAAAAAAAAAAAAAAAAAAAAAAAAAAAAAAAAAAAAAAAAAAAAAAAAAAAAAAAAAAAAAAAAAAAAAAAAAAAAAAAATTTATAAAAAAAAAAAAAAAAAAAAAAAAAAAAAAAAAAAAAAACCTCTGTAAATGGCCTATAAATGGATTTAGATTAATTAGATTAAGTGAAAGTGGTTGAAATATTGAGGAAAAAAATGGTGACCAGTTTTGGATTAGCAGGTCTCCAGGATAATTGAAATCATTTACTATGTACTCTATTTTAATTTCTGTATTTTAATTTATTTGATTTGTTTAGTAAGTGTTTGATGTAAATTAGAAATTTTCTCATTCAGTGTGGCTAGATGAAATGAAGATTTTGAAATGTCTGTTCACTTATTTCAAAAGACGTAGAATAAATATTTGGTAAGACGTGAATTTTCAGTGCCTTGACATCTATTGCTTTGCTTTCTGTCCTTTTCCTCTGTTTAGCACATTTTATTTTCTACCATTTAAAATTAAACATGCAAAGGGCCATCCAAATACCTAAGCAGATTAAAGCATCTGCAAGCAGGAGCAAGGGCCTGTAGCACAGGCCTGCCCCCAGGGCTCCCTGAGATGGAGACTGAGACAGGGCATGGTGGCATGCACCTGTAATCCCAGTACTCAGGAGAATGTAAACAGGAGAATCGCTACCAGTCCCAGTCCAATCTAGCAGTGAGACCCTAATCAACCTGTAGACCCTTTATGAACTACAAAAAGAATAAAAATTAAAATAATAATAATAAAATAAAGACACAAAAATTATTTATATTATGTAATCTTTATCTTTATCTTGCATTTTATTTTAGTATGGACATAAAATGGTGTTATTGTCCCCCATATTGAGATTAAGAAATAGGTCTGGGGAAACTAATTGGAAAGATAGATAAATTATTATTCTATTTTCAAATAAATGGCATAACAGGGTTAACTTCTGGAACAACTGGGACAGATTTTTAAAAATTAACCAAATAAATAGTCTAGTTAAGCGACTAGGTACATAGCTCAGTGGAATTAGCTCTTGCCTTGCAAGTTCAAGGTCCTGAGTTCAGTTGCCAGTACAACAAGGTAAATAAATAAATAATTAATTAAAACAAATAATAATAGTCTAGTTACTTTCCTGTTTTGTTGTTAAGAAGTGCTGGCTAGATAGCACATTAGAGCACCTGCTTAGGCAGATGCGGTGGACAAGTTTCGACCTCGTAGCTTCCATGCCTGGCCCACCCCAGGGCACTATGAAAGGGTGATTGAGACTGGGCATTTTGGCATGCGCGTATATTCCCAGCACGTGAAAGGCTGAAAAGAGGGGAATCACAAGTCGGATCTGTGTAGTGAGATCATGCAGACCCTATTCTAAACACATAAGATAAAAGGACAGGGTTTGCTATGTGGATCAGGTTGGCCTTGAACCTACTTTGCAGCCCAGGTTGGCCTCTCCCCCACTGACAGCCTCCTGCCTCCTGCCCTGATTACAGGTGTGTGCCAGCGCACCCACCAGCAGATGTATATGTGAAAATATGAATGTGCACAGGTTTCTAAGATGTGCACACAGTATTAGCTTTGATCTCAGGGAGATTTGGAAAAGTTTTGAAACCATGCAGATATATAGGCACATACACACTCACACCGGTATCAGAGATGGTGCAATGGAAAGAAACTGTAGTCTAGTTCTCCCTTTCAGCACTAGAGATAAACACACTGTAATTGTAACGGAAACTATAACCATTCTGCACTCTGAATAATGACAAAATTCACAATCATATTCCCTAAATACTGTGTACACTTGTACAGAACATCTTGTGACCCTTTCACTTCATTTGTATTGACGCTGAAATTATATGGATATTGCACAAGGGTCTGAGTAAAATCCCTGCTTCTGAAGAAAATAAATAAAGAAAGAAATTATATGGACATATCAGGAAATTTTTTAAAAAATAAAATTTTTAGTTTTTTAATTTAAATTTTAAAATAAATATATTTTTAATTTAATTTATTTTAATTTATAAAATAGTAGAAAACTAACTCCCTTGGGGCATTTCTCTCATTTATTTTTTATAATTTTCTTGTATTTTGAAGTCTAAAACCACAAGGAAGAAAAACAAAAGCAAAGACAGAAACAGGGTAACATATAACAGTACATGTGTTACAGATTTTGCATTTCTTATAGCCATCATAGTAATTACCATATGCCTACATGCGGTAACTCTGACTCGAAAACTGAGAATCTTTGTGCATATAAGAACTGACCTTGACAATCAAATATCATTAAAGTTTCTATGCTTTGCAACATTTTTAGATTGAAAGGAAAATAGTCATCCAACAAAACCTGAGGCTGTGTATTCCAAGGCTCCCCATAGTTTCCAGGAGAGCAAAGAGCTGCGACTCTCAGTGCAATGCATTTTGTGCTTCCTTGGCTTTGGTAGATCCTGTTCTGTATGACCAGGATATTGAAATATCTACATGCACAAAAAGGCATATTTGATTCAAAAGTTGGTCCTATTTTTGCCTACAGATAGAACTAGTTTCATCTTTGTATTCTATGTGCTTTCTGACAATACTTTCTCTTTATCAGACTGTGTCTTTAAATTAGAACAGTGAAGATATCCAGTAACCATGTTTCCTTTTTCTGCTTTTCTGAAAGAAATTCCATTTCTCCATCATATTTAATCTGCTATGTCATGACTAAATGGGGCAATGATTACCTCATTTTGTAAAGTAGTTGATTAGCTCAAAAGATGTTAAATTTTCATGCTACTTTTTCTATAAAAAATTGGGAAGCAGACTATAAGTTTTTGACCCTTATATAGTGCTGTATTCTTTTTTTTTAATTAAAAGTCATTGAATTGATTTCCATGAATAATTCAAAATAGAATTTGTATTTTCTGTATTTTTGCTTTTACTAGTTATATTTGTTTGGAATAATTTAATTGTTCTCTATTCTTAATGATACAACTTATATATAAATAGAATACATTATTCAAACACCATCTACTTTAATACGCATTTGGCAATTTTAACAGATAAAATAAATATTTAGAAATCTACAAAATAACTGTGTCACAAGAGTATTTCAACATATATTAGCAGCAAATTGTTTTTAACAAAGTGAAATTTGCAAATGATTAGTAGTGTATTTTATATTGACCTACAAATTAAAAAGTATCACCGCAGAAAAAGTAGCTGTATATCGATATTCTCTTGTGTAAACACACACACACACACACACACACACACACACACACACACACATATATATATATATATATATATATATATACACACATATATATATATATATATATATATATATATATATATATATACACATATATACCTTAACCAGAGATGATATTCATCTGAGGAGCGAGATAGTTTCTTTGCTTTAGTCATGGGATAAGTCCCACCTAAAAATACTTTATCGATTTTCATGGCTCTCAACGTGTATCACTTTTTTACTTTATTTTGTCAGGAATGGGAGTTCCACTGCAGTTAAAGAGGCAGTATTTGGAGAAGTCACTGAGAATAATATTGTACTAATATTGTTGAGACAATATATTATGTCTGTATCTTGTCCTCTGAAAAACTACTATAAAGATAACAGGATGCAATGTATAATTATTGTGACCAGCCTACTAACTTGATTAGAAGCTCTTTCATTGTATTTTATCTTTCTTGTCTCATTAAAATGAATAAAATAAAATGAATAAATAAAAATATTACTAAAAACAAAAAATATCACCTTAAAGAATTTGGATGGAAATTTTAAACAGAATCCTTCATTTTGCATGTAACATGACAAGACAGAAGGGTACATTGCAGAGGGGATCTGTGGGGCACTTGTGAACCAAAGCTTTCAAGTGAAGCAATATGTAATGGTTTAGTCACAACGAATTATTTAGATTACCTTAACACATATTAAAGGATTTTCTCAACAAGTGCTCATGGTCAGTGCCTATTTTTTGCTCATAAATTGGAGATCCACATTTTCTGGTGACTTGGAATCCAAGTTCTTATTCTGTTTTAGAAATTTAAAAATTTTGCTGCCTCGCAAACACTAGGAAGTTTTATGTTCTTTTCATAGCTATCTTCTTTCTATCATCTATTTATCTATATATCTATCTGTCTATCATACAACTACATATGTTCCCATAATATTATGCATCTCTGTAGTTTGTGTATGTTTCAAGTTTATCTTATTCTTGATAAATTCACTCATGAATTTATCTCGTCATCCATACCATTATCCACACATGCATTTAAACAACTGTCCATACCCACACCTATCCATCCATCCATCCATCCACCCATCCATCTATACATAAGTCCATCAGCTATGCAGGTATTAGTTCTATGTTTTGTATATTTGCCCAGCATGTATGAGATTTCAGCCAAAGATTTAGGGCTCTTTATAAATCAGTGACTTTTAAAGGTCTGAGTGAAAAAAATTATACTGATCTTAACTTAATAATAGTTTTGATACTTTCCCATTAAAAAAGTATACATTTTCTGGCACAGTACAAGTCCTACCTTCCTATGGTTTTTCATGTATGGAAAAAACCCTGATTGAAAAACAATTTTTTTGAAATTGGAAATTCTGCCTCCAATTTCATTAGACATGCATTTTATCCACCAATATATTTCTTTATTAAACACTATGAAAATTATCTTTGTGATAACAAAATCATTAATGTTTACCATCATTTATTTATTTATTTTTTAAATATAACATGTATTTTGGAAATATATCGTCTTACAATTAGACAGTACCTACAGCGGTAATTGGTGAGCAAAACTTCTTATCTTTAGAAGTCTATATGGAAGATTGATAAATAATCTACTAGAACATTAAAATACAAAATAGCAATCTTTTTATGAAGAAGGAAATAAATGTTTAAAGCAACGAGGAATAATTATAAGATGGATCACAAAATGTTAACTTTTCTTGAATAGAGTAAATAAGAGCTAAACTTTTTCATGAAAACTTGCAAAGTCGTATCTGTTATAAAACTTGAAAGTATGATCAAGCCAGTTTGGTCTATGTGTATATCTGTGAATCAATTAACATTGCCAAATAAATTACTACAAAACTGTATAGATTAGAAGTCTCTGGAAGAACACATAATATAACAGACAGTAGGCACATGTACATATCCCAATATGCATTCAAATATTTTAGGTAGGCTTACAGTACAGAGGCAGAAGAGTCCACAATGGCTGTTAGGCCTGGAGAGGTGGGGTACCCAGGATCAGCTTGATGAAACAAGCTGTAGGTTGCTGAACAAGAGAGGATAAGCAAAGAATTTGAGGACTCAGCTCCAAATTCTGGAAGCTCATGTAGAGTCACAGTGATGAGGTTGAGTCTGGAGGCTGAAGAAGCACAGCTCCTATCCAGCGCGGGAGACCAGCTCTTTCTTCCCCTTTTATTCTATACTAACAGCAAGCTCATTGGACGGTGCCACTTCCAACCTGTAAGATCTTATTTGCTCCGTTGGATGGAGAACATTCCAAGCATATCTGGAAATACCTTGCATACATATGCAAAAAGTAGCTTTACTAGTCCCTTGGAGATATCAAAATTCACATGTTGACATACAATGATTGATGGCCACAATTCATCTATTAACTTCATGACAAGATAAATCTACTTAAAATATATCAAAATTCCAACTAAGACTATAAGTTTGTAATTCTACCTATTATTATACAATTGTCCTTCATAGAACTGGCAACACACAGATCCTTTTCCAAAATATGAGAAAAAGTTACACTTGATAATGCCTAAACCTCTCATGACATTGCTAATAATTACATAAACATTTCATAGTACTTAAGTGGTGATATTCTTTAAGTCAATATTATGTTCTATATGGTTGGAATCCAAAATAATTATATAAACACACACACACACACACACACACACACACACACATACACACACATATTCATTTAGGATGCATCTTAGAGGTCTCAGAACTTCACCTAGAGGGGTAATCAAACCCTAGTTTCATGAAGGTTCAGGAAAATGCTCTTCCTACCCAGATTGGCTTGTAGTTTACTATTGACTGCAATAACAATATGTGGAAGTAATAAGGGTTACTCCAAAGAAACTCCTGCATTCCAAGCCTACACAGTGTTGCTTCCATTGTGCAATATGAGTCCCAAATATCAATGGTAGCTAAGATCAGTAAACCATATGGACCACCAGTGCTCAATGTCTAGCTGTTCACTGAGAAGTTCAGGGGAAGGAACAAAGGGTGGAGAGAAATTTCAGAAACTACAGTTAAATGCAATTAGTGTTTTTCTCCAAGTAAATGTATTTACTAATTTGTAACTGACCGGAAGTTCAAGAGGGCAAATAGCAATGGGAGCAACAAATAAATATTTTCCTGATGTGTCCCTATGGATAAGAGATTACTATCTTTCCAATTTCCTCTCAAAGATTCCTGGGCCACACATCAGGGCATCCACCATAAAGTGGATGTTGGCAAAGATCGTGAAGAGCATGCTGGAAAACTGTATTTTGTTCTAGACTTAAAAGGTATTGAGACATAGTCACTAAAATTGTAAATACATCTTCAAAACGTGCTTTTATCTCTCTATCTATGGTGAGGAAACAGTGAATTCCAGGAGCCCAAAGTCTTAACCATTCTCTGGCCATAAAATACATGCCTCAGTCAGAAGCAATGAAGTGTGGAACACATGGTGGTGGACAAAGCAGTCTATAGGTATGTAGGTGTTCCTTTTAGAAGAAGCATTACGTGTAAGGAAGGCACATCCATACCAGGAATATGTGTCTTTTCCGATAAGGAAATCTTCTGCTGATTCCCATGTTGAACAGTGATAACATCATGAACCTCCCATGAGGGTGCAGGCTCATATCCAAAGAGAATGCCACCTTTGGAAGCTCTACCCAATGGTCCTCCTTGCTGGCTGTTTGAGTTCTCATGAGTCATTCTGGACAACTGAAGGTAATTTGACTTAACCCATTCACAGCATCCACCTCTGCCGTGAGGACCCCTTGCACCTAGAGTCCACTAGGCAATGCCAGGAGTGGCTGCAGAAAGAACCTGTTACCATTCTCGGCATGGACACTGCTGTACAACAGGTTCTTAAAGCCCTGCTCTTCTGAAGTAATGGGATCATAAGCACCGAAATAGCACACAGTAATCTTGACCTCCACCACTCTAGGAAACTGTTTATCCATATGTTTCTTCCTTAAGAGTTTTTCCCCATCTCTGTAGTCATGTGTGTTCCAAGACCCTCATTCTCCCACTAGCCTATAGTGTATGAAAATCTCTGTCTCATCTTTTTATTCTCAAGCGAAATGTGCACCATGATGCACTGCCCAGATCTCTGGTCACTGAGGAGCTGTCCTTCCTCATTATTCTTAAGTATCTTCTTGGGACAGAATGGCAGTGCATAGGTGACCACATGTAGGTTGTCTGCTTATTGTGTGCAGAAGAAAAGGAATCCCTGCTCCTCATCTTGTACTTAGCATTAGTATATAGTAGAGTAAACATCATGAATTAGTAGGTGCTTGCAAAGGGACAGAAAAATGCAAATAAGAGCTAAAGTCTGGGCTGATGTTGACAGAGATTAAGAACTTGGTATCCCAGGCCTTGAAGAATGTGAAGATCTTTATACAAGTTTTCTTCTTCTTCTTCTTCTTCTTCTTCTTCTTCTTCTTCTTCTTCTTCTTCTTCTTCTTCTTCTTCTTCTTCTTCTTCTTCTTCTTCTTCTTCTTCTTCTTTTTTTTTTTTGTGAATGACAAGGAAAAAAGGAGCTTCTCACTGTGGTTTTGGGGTAAAGTAGGGGTCTGTGGGACTGGATAGCAAGTCACGTGACCCTGCCTGTGAAGAGGATGCCTTCCCTCTTGACCTGTTGATGCTGCCTCTTGGTAATTCTGGTCACCTGCCCACTTGATGCCATCTCCATTATCCTACAATAACCTGATGAGGAAACTCTCAGTAGGAGGAAAGATCATTGTGAAAATCATTATATTCAAGTACATAGTTAGAATTGAAATCTGTCCCCAAGCAAGTTAGAGAATACTTTGGAAGTTGTCATTTGAACAGCCTTCTAATGAAGTTGTTTCAGAGTTGATAATAAAAGAAGCATGACCTCTGTGACACATCTTCTGTGCCTTTTTTGTGCCTTATGGGCATTTTCAGATCTGACCACCTGTATACCACTTTCTCTAATGATGTGAGCAAACTGTTTGTACTGTGAGGTCATTCAGTCAACTGCCAATTTGTGATACCATCATGCATTATGCTAGAAGGTGGTGTCTCCTGACCATGTGCTCATTATTTCTAAGTGCCAGCTTCAGCCCAGTAGCTGTTTTCCAAGGTGGAGTACTTTGTTGATGACAGTAGGGGCTCGTTCCGAACTCCCAAGGGCTCTTCTGTCATTCCGTGCTGAAAACCTGCCAAAAGCTCCAATCAGCATCCCCACATGTGCTGACATCTCAGACTCCATGAGAAGTATTGGACCACATGTCCTAAAATGGCAAAGCAGTAGATCTGTTGAAGAGCCTTCCATGGATTCAGGATCCACAAGTAAATAGCTGCTGTCTGCTTCACTCAGAGAATAGCTGGAGTAATTGCTTAAGTGGGAAAACGTTTGCATCCAAATTCCATTGAGGATCACTAGGGATTGTGGCACATGGGAAAATTAAGCACAGATCATGGATTTAACATCGCTGCTAAAGGAAGTAATAGATCTCTCTTCAGCTTGTTTCGCTCCTGAATGAAGCATGATTAGAAAGTCACTATCAGACAGAGGTCTACTGTCTAGAATTTATAAAGAACTAAGATATAACAGGGCCCTCAAATTTAAAGACCCAATTCAGAAATGGGCATCTGAGATGAATACACACTTCTCAGAGGACGAAATTAAAGAAGTGAACAAATATATGAAAAAATGTTCCACATCGCTAGCCATTCATGAAATGCAAATAAAAACAACACTGAGATACCATCTCACTCCAGAAAGAATGGCTATCATAAGGAAATCAACCAACAACAAATGTTGGAGAGGTTGTGGGGAAAAGGGAATGCTTCTCCACTGCTGGTGGGAATGTAGACTGGTACAAGCATTGTGGAGGTCAGTATGGAGACTCCTCAAAAGAATTGGACTAGAAATCCCATTCAAGCCAGCTATCCCCCTACTGGGAATTTTCCCAAAGGATTTGGATACACTGTATCATAGAGATATATGTATACCTATGTTTATAGCAGCACAATGTGTGATAGCAAAATCTTGGAAACAACCAAGATGTCCACCACATGAAGAATGGTTGAAAAAGATGTGGTATTTCTATATAATGGAGTATTACTCAGCTATTAAGAATGATAAGTTTGAAGCATTTATACTGAAATGGATGCCACTTGAACATATACTCATAAGTGAAATAAACCAGACACACATGTGTAAATATTGTACAGTCTCCCTAGTATAACAAGCGAAAAGCAGAAATACAAAAGGAAATGTATAACAAGTAAAATCAATTGAGTCAGATAAGGCAAAGTGAATGGCATATGCTGCAGGATACTAATCAGCTTTTCTTCTGGATGGTTAACAACCTAAGATCCCAAGTCAGAGTTGAAGAAATAGAAGAGCCACAAGGCCAGCCAACATTTTT